>JACEIK010000082.1:305351-320960 GCA_018107945.1 Datura stramonium | reverse complement strand
ATAATAATTAAAGAAAAACTAATTGGAAAAAATAGTACATGAAAGTTTTGACTATTGTAGAATCTTTTAATGAAGGGCAAAAAGTTTAATCAACATTTCTAAGGACCTTCATGCTTATATCTACAAATAATATTTTTTAAGTAAATAGGAGTAAAATATTATGCATATATTGAATGTTAGATTAGTTTATGAAATCTAAAGAAATTAACAAAAAAAATTCATCAAAAGATTTTATTGCGTCTTCAAACAAAACAAAATTGTTTGAAAAAGTAACAGCAAAAGAGTGACTGTTGCATTCTTGAACTATAGTGTTGTAACTGAATCCAACATCAAACTCCTTGTTTACGGATACAAAGTTAGGATTAATACCATTAATACATCCATATGATGTAACAAATATTGTCATGTTGCGACACAACCCAAATGGGCGAGTTGTGCGGGCACCTACATCAACTCTAACTCGATAGGAGAATGTAATATCCCAAAAATTTCTAAGACTGACTTGAGATTTGAAATGGGATCAGCAGAAAAAGTTGGAAAATTGCCTCAGTACGACTTAACCTACGAGTCCTAGGTTTGTAGTACGGGTCATAGGAAGACCCGTGGATCAGGCTAGAGATTTTATTCCCAAGAGCACGAGTCTCAACTATGATTCATAGTATGTGAGTACGACCCGTGATCAGGAGTCGTAGAAAGTTTTTGGAATTATCCAGTGATTGATTTTACGGGTGATGGTACAACTCATAAGATGGTGTTAGGGATTGTCGTAAGATTCGTGGAAATATTCTAAGGATTGGAGGTTTTGGACTTGGTCAGTACAGGAGGATACCACGAGTCTTAACAGGATTGTACGACTCGTGGTACGATTCATAATAGGTGATATTTCTTTTTCTGCGAATTCATTAAGGATATTTCTGTAAATCCTAAGATCCTAAGCCCTAAACTATGTCATTTAAACTCGGAAAGAAGTGTTTTAAAGGGTTAACTATTCTAAGTCATACCCTCCCATTCATTCAATATTAGGAATTTTCCCATTGAAGATCAAGCCTAGAATTCCTCAAGTTTTTCTCCAAATCTCTTGGGCTTTCAAGGTCAAGTGTAGATTTAGTTTACTCATGTATGTGAGTCCATGAATGAGGGTTCCTCTAACTCTCATTCCCAAAATTTTCCTCAATTCTATGAATTTAAGTTCTAGATCAAAACCATGATCATATGGTGTTTTAACCCAATTTTATGAAATTTTCTATGATTTATTTATAGGTCAATTCTCTTTATGTTTCAAAGTATGTTTTAAGATTCATAAGAAAATTTTATATACTAATTAATTATAAATTTATGGTTTCAAATTTTAGAAAATTATGTCCAATTATGCAAGTTCATGAAAAGTCAAGTTTATGATTTATAATTTCAAATATGATGAGATATCTAGAATGCATGAATGTGTACAAATGACCCATGTATGAATCTATGATTTTGATCAATGAAGCCTATTTCAAGTTTGCATGATTTTTAGATTTGGGCAAGCCCACACAAGACAAGCATGTTTTATAATCTAGCCAAGGCTAATAAGATCAAATAATAGATATATGTTTTAGGGTCAAGACTCCTCAAATGTATATATTCAAGCTATGTTCTGGAATATGATTATATTAGCAATATACATATTTTCGGAGTAGTGTCTAGAACCGAGAAGGCTAGGGGTTCCAAGGTTCTTTGGTCTCATAAACTACGCGCCAATGTAGGTATATTTTGGGGCCTTTTAAGAGAGCTTTTCCCCCACCCAAGGGTACACCGTGATACGATACCTTACTTATCCTTTGCCCTGGCAAGGCTTAGGATGGCCCTTCTCCACGTGGGCAAGACGTGAGATCATCACGCGCTCATACATGGTGGTTGTCGATTATGACAAGTCTCTCATTGTTCCTCATGATTTTAGTTATGCATGTCTGTGATATATGATATTATATTTTCAGCAGGTTTGACGCAATGATCAATCTATAAGCTTTTACTTATGATTTCAGTTATGGCAAGCCATATGATACTATTTTCAGCTTTTGGTGATTCGATTCAGACATGAAATTCAATTTAAGACTATTCAAGTTTTCATATATCAGCATGCAGCCCTTACTCTCATGATCTCATGATTTATATTATGTGCATGATTAAGTTATACTTATTCAACCTGTATTACTTACCTTGCATACTTAGTTCATTTCAAGTACTGACCACATACTCTATGTTGTATCGTTTCATAATATAGGTCCTAGTGATCAGACTCAGCTACACAGTTAGTCCTGCTCCATTTCCAGTTCAGACCCTGTTTTGAGTGAGTCCTTATCCTCTAAGGGAGTATATCTTTTCATATCATTATGTCAGTTGTTTCAGACTTAGAGATAGTTGTGGGCTTGTCCGAGCATCTCATCAGTTAGTAGAGGCTTTTCAGACATAGATTTATTTATTCAGCTTCAGACCCAGTGTTATGATACTACCGTTGGCTAGACGTTTTGTTATTCAGATTTTTGCTTATTTATGTTTAAGTATCAATTCCGCTTGGTATAATATTCTATAGTTGTCATGTTGTCACAATCTGAACGTACACCCAAATCGTAGACACGGTACAAGGAGTCCCAAAAGACCCCAAGTCGACCCATAGCATGAGCATACATCTAATTCAATCACATGAGCTGAAGACTTAACATAAAAGAACGTAATCATATCATAGTAAAAGGGAAAAGCAGTACAAGACTTATACAATACGACTGAATACAACTTGTAGACTGATAAGCCTCTAAACATGAAAGACGGGCTGATGGGACAACTCCCCAACTAACCCAACATCCAGAAACTGAAAAAATAACATAGAGTGTGAAACACACGGCCCTCGGAGCATGAGGACTCACCAAGTACGCTGAGAGAAACTCTAAGACAATCTACGGGAGAGGGTGAGCATGAGAGCTGGGGCCTGTATCATGAAACGATACAACATAGAAAGTATGCGGTCAGTACGTGGAATATACTGAGTATGCAAGGTAAGTAAAACGGACATTTAAAACATATATAAAACTCATAAATGTTCATAACAGTAGGACATCATGCTCAAATTGTAAGCATCATAACATAATATAGGGCTCAAGGTTTTCAAAACATTCCTAATGCCAACATAATAGTAATCATAAGATAAGAGCTTTAATTAACATGACACGAGCCAAAGTATATAATCATAGCATGCATAAATCATGAGGAATAGTGGGAGATTCTCTTAACCGACATACCCCATATGAGCACGCATGAAGCCTGACTTTAACCCTAGTCGGAAGGGTGTCCATACCTTGCCAACGGTAGAACCATGAAAGTGTGATATCACCATGAGAAAGGGACAATTTGGCCAGGGACAAACATGAGAGGGGTCCCAATATACATACGGTGGTACGTAGTTCATGAGATCCTGGGCTTAACCTGAGCCCCGAATCTACTCGGTGTTCGATACTAGTCTCAAAACATATATAGTGCTCATAGTATATCATGCATGAATTCATGGGCTAGTTAAATCATGATAATTAAAAGCATGCGTGAAGATATGTGAGCTAGCCATGAGATATGGCCCGTGAGTCGACCAAAACATGATTCATGATTTGAAAATTCAAATATACTTAAAGAACATGCATATAGCTTGTGATTTATAAGATCATGATGGGTAATAGATTAAATACAAGATTTAACTCATAATTCATGTTGGGCATTATAAATATAATCAACGGAAAGATAGATCCTAAATCGATTCATCATGGGGCATGCATAATTAGGCTTAAATACTTAGAAATCCAAATCAATGATATTGTAATCAATTTAAAACACAAAAGCAGACCAAAATCCATACATTATGATAAGATTTAAAAATCACAAAATCCATAGTCAAATCATTAGATTTTATATAAACAAATTACAAAACCCCATGAGTTTTTTTTTATGAAATTTAAATAAAATCATAGAGGAGGGACATAGATGTGAAAGAACTTACCCATTGATAGCCTTATATACTTGGAATTATCATATTCTAATTCTCCTTATAAGACCAAGAATGAAATTGGAAGAAAAACCCTTACAAAAACTCTTGATCACCTTCTAAATTTCATAGACTTGCATGCATGGAAGGAATACACTTAGAATAGGTTTTCCCATACTAAAACCCTCCAAAACGAGCCTTAATCGACGTAGTATAGGGCCTTAGGACTGGAAATGACAGATATACCATTACTGAAATCACTGAGAATTGGTCACTAGACCAAACAACAGATGAACCAACGGGTCGTTGGAGGATACCACGACCCGTGGTATCTACACGTGCTAAGCACTGCCCCATCCATCTCTCGAATTCAACCACGAACGTACAGGATGACTCTTCCTATGGTTTAACGGGTCGTTCAATCGGTTGTTGTTTCCCTCTCCTTAAATTTGAACTCCTTCACAACGAGCCTCGTCACAACTCATTGTATCCTACAATGGGCCGTGGTATCCATCTGTCATATCCACTACTAAATCCCACTACCCTACCACAAATCCTGATAATGGATCGTCCCTTCTCACAACAGGTCGTTGTGACTCCCGTTGTCTACACTACCACCAGGCCTAGCCTCTTACCACGGCTGCTTACAACGGCTCGTGGTTACATACCACGAGTCGTTGTTCCTCTCGTCCTGCAACCTTTTTCCCAAATTTCTGCAATTTTGCATTTTAGCTTCCGGGTCTACTCCTAGGCACTCCCCGGGTATTATAATATCTTCCCTTTGGGAACATTCGTCCTTAAATGTTAGAAACAAGAAGAAAACAGAGACATGTAATTATCATATGCAAACACTGATCATTTTAACCAAAATTTTTACGGAATGACTATCTCTGAAAGGAACAACATACATTAACTAAATTCAGACCTCACATACACATTCATACACATAAAAGAAACTTAAGCACATGGACTGAACATGAAATCTAAATAGGGTCATACAGCAAAACTGATACCTCAAGTTGGAACTGAGTTGGTAGAGAATAAATGTGGGTATTTAGTCATCATATCAGCTTTGGAATCCCATGTAGCTTCTTCAACATGTTGATTTATCCATAATAATTTAACTGAAGCTACTTCCTTGTTCCTTAGCCATCGAACATGTCGGTCCAATATTTCCACCGGAACTTCCTCATAGCTAAGACTGTCTTTTACACCAACGCTGTCCACCGGGACTACTAAAGTTGGATCACCTAAACATTTCTTCAAAAGTGAAACATGAAACACGAGATGTACTGAAGATAACTCTGACGGGCCAACTTACCAACTCTTCTCACCACTAGGTAGGGGCCAACATATCGGGGCCTGAGTTTCCCTTTCTTCCCAAACCGCATGACTCCCTTAATGGGAGATATCTTGAGAAATACCCAATCGTTCACATCAAACTCTAGATCTCTTCTCCTCACATCAGCATACGATTTCTGACGGTGCTGAGCGATTTTCAACTAGTCCCTTATCAACTGAACGTTTACCATGTCCTCATGAACCGAATCAGGTCCTATCATGGCTACCTCACCAACATTAAACCATTTGATAGGCGATCTACACCTTTTCCTGTAAAGAGCCTCGAACGATGTCATCTGGATACTAGAGTGGTAGCTGTTATTATAAGCAAACTCAATCAAGAGCAAATGATCATCCCAGCTACCCTTGAAATCCATAACACATGCCTTTAACATATCCTCAAGAGTCTAAATTATTTGCTTGGCTTGGCCATCTGTCTGCGGATAAAAGGCTATGTTGAGCTTGACTTGAGTTCCAAGTCCCTTATGTAAAGACCACCAGAACTGGGAGGTAGACTGAGTACCTCGGCCTGAAATAATAGACAAGGGAACTCCATGAAGTCGAACCAACTCCCGAATATATAATTTGGCATAATCATCAGCTGAATCTAAGGTCTTGACTGGTACAAAGTGTGTAGCTTGGTTAGCCTGTCTACCACCACCCAAATGGAATCGTAGTGTCAGCGAGTACGAGGTAGGCCTGTAATGAAATTCGTATTAATCTCTTCCCACTCCCAAGGGGGAATGCTAATATCCTGAAGTACGCCTCCCGGCCTCTAATGTTCAGCCTTCACTTGCTGACAGTTTGGGCATTTGGCTACGAACTCCGCAATATCCTTCTTCACACTATCCCACCAGTAGATTTCTCGCAAGTCCCGATACATCTTAATGGATCTCGGATGGATAGAATATCTAGTACCATGTGTCTCATGCAATATCCGAACTCTCAAATCATCAACATCTGGGGACACATAGATGACCCTGGTATCATAGCACACCATCTTCCCCTTGGGAGAAAACCTCCACCTTTTGACTCTGAACCGGTTCCTTCAGCTTCCTCAAAATCAGATCCTCATCTTGCTTAGATTTGAAATCAACCACCAAGGATGGTTCTGACCTATTCTGCACAACAACGCCGCCATCGGTCGAGTCGATCAATCTAGCTCCCAACCTTGCAAGTCCGTGGGCATCTTTCACCAACCCCTTCTTTCCCTCATCCACGTGGGACACACTCTCCATAGAGAGCCTACTAAGTGCATCCGCCACCACATTACCTTGTCGGGGTGGTAAAGAACATTCATGTCGTAGTCCTTTAGTAATTCCAACCACCTCCTTAGCTGCAGATTTAGACCTTTCTACCTGAACACATATTGCAAGCTCTTGTGATATGTGAACATGTCCATGTGGATCCCATACAAGTAATGTAACTCAAGATTATGGGTCAGGTAATTCTTTTCATGAAACTTTACTTGTCGAGAGGCATATGCTATTACTTTCCCATGCTGCATCAACACACACCCTAGTCCGACTCTCGAAGCATCACAATACACAACAAAATCATTAGTACCTCGGGTAGGGTCAACAGTGGTACTGAAATGAGTCGGGTCTTCAGTTCCTGAAAGCTTTTCTCACAAGCCTCCGACCATTGGAATTTTACCTTTTTCTGAGTTAGCCAGGTCAATGGGGCCGCGATTGATGAAAAGCCCTTAACAAATCTCCGGTAATACCCAAATACGCCTTCAAGTCTGATGCCCGCTCCGGACCGGTTGGAACCATCAAGTTTCCCTCATAGGGTTGTTTTACCCCAAACTGTCCATGGTTACACCTAGATTCCTCAAGGCTCGCAATTTCAACCCAAGGTGCAAATCACTTTTGAGTCACCGCGTAACCCTTGATATTGTAATCAATTTAAAACACAGTAAGCTGACCAAAATCCATAGATTATGATAAGATTTCAAAATCACAAAACCCATGTCAAACAATTAGATTTTATATAAACCAATTACAAAACCCCATGAGTTTTTTTTATGAAATTTAAATAAAATCATAGAGGAGGGACATGGGTGTGGAAGAACCTGAACCCATTGATAGCCTTACATACCTGGAATTATCAGATTCTAACTCTCCTTAGAAGCCCAAGAATGAAATTGGAAGAAAAACCCTTAGAAAAACTCTTGATCACCTCCTAAATTTCATAGACTTGCATGCATGGAGGAATACACTTAGAATAGGTTTTCCCCTACTAGACTTGTAATACCCCATAAGTGTGTATGAGTAGACCCAAAAGTGAAAAATTGAAAACTGTAAAAAAATTGGGAAAAAACATCCCAGAACGGGACAAGGTACGATTCGTGGTATCATACCATGGGTCATTGTAGCATGTCGTGGTTAGGTCAGGTTGGGTGACAATGCAAACCACGTATGACATAAAGACTTGTTGTGCGAAACAACGAGTCATCGTTAGTAGTCGTGGGAAGGAGTTGGGTGCATCAGGTTACATACAACGGGAGACCCAACAACCTGTTAGGAGAAACCAAGGGTCGTTAGTTGTGGTCGTGGTTTGAGGATTAAGTTTTTCCAGTAGGCTTGACGGGGGGAAACAACGATTAGTTGTTTGTAGTGACGGGTCGTGGTGTGACCCATTAGAAGATGAGATGCCAAGGTTCAGGAGACTAACCACGGGCGATGTAACAAGTCGTGGGTTAGAGGTACGGGTCATCCTGATGATCCGTTGTTTGGTTCCGAGAATGGGTCATCAATATTTTATTCCACGAGAGACATGATGGACCGTTGGTTGTTCCCACGATTCGTTGGTACCACAAGTGGGTTCCATCCGACCAGTTTTTAGGGCAGGTTCATTAAGGGTATTTTCATATTTTTCACGATATAAGGCCCTAAAATATGTCATTTTGGCTTGGGAAAGCTGGGTTTTTAAGAAAATAAACCTTCCTAAACTCTCATTCATGCATGCAAGGATTTTGACAAGTGATCTAAGGGAGATTTCAAGCTTTTCACCTGAATTCCTTCAATTTCACTCTTGGGCTTTTAAGGAGGGTTAGAAGTTGATAATCCCAGTTATGTAAGGTCTTCAATGGTTGAATTCATCCACACCCATGTTCCTACTCAATGATATCACTCAAAATTTATTAAAAACTCATGGGGTTTTATATTCGATTTGTATAAAATTTGATGATGTAATTATGGGTTTCGTGATTTTTGAAATATTATCATAAACTATTGATTTTGATCATCTTTTGAGTTTTAAATTGATATTAATATTGTTTATTTTAAATTTACAAACAATTAAGTATGATTATGCATGCCCCATGATGAATCGATTTATGATCCGTTGATCCATTGATGTTTTAATAAGCCCAACATGAATTATTGATTTTAATTATGAATTTATCATGTTATATATTATGATCTTATGAAATTCAAGCTATATTTATGATCTACAAGTATCTATGAATTTTATAACTCATGAATTATGTTTTTGGTCGACCCACAGGCCTCAAGTCATGGTTAGTTCATGTATGTTCTAGCATGTTTACGATTATCATGATATAACTAGCCCATTAACTCACGTATGTATTATTATGAGCACTATATATATTTTGGAAATAATATCAAACACCGAGTAGGTTCGGGGCTCACGACTAAGCCCCAAATCTCATGAACTACGTGCCACCGTAGGTATGTTGGGACCCCTTCATGTTTGTCCCCAGCCCAAATGGCCCTTTTTCATGGTGATATCACACTTTTATGGTATTTACCCTTTGTGTTACACCCCGGGAAACCAAGGATCAGACCCGAGAGTCAAACGGGAAAAATTTGGGAAAATATTACAGCAGTGCAGAACTAGTCATTAGATGACTCAAGAGGAGACCCCATGAGTCGTCAGGTGGCTCATGGGGAGGCTGGAATAAGCTGAGGAGCTGAGGTCCCCACGGGCGTGGGAATGACTCGTGGTCAGCTACCACGAGTCATCAAGTCTCTCGTGGGGTGAGGTTGAGGGTTACCTGGGAGGTCTGACCAGTGTACCTAACGAATAGGACCCCACGAGTCGTGGCCAGTCCCAAAGACTCGTGAGGTGGATCGTGAGCAAGCCTATGGAATTTCAATTAAGGATGAGGCAGTGTACTTGACAGAATGTGACCACGACTCATGGTCACGGTTGATGAGTCGTTAAGTCACCCGTTATGAGCCCAGCTGACCTATTATCCAAAGTACTTGACAGGTGACACGACGAGTCGTTGCCCGTCCTGATGAGTCGTCAGGTCACCTGTTAGGGTCATTTGGCAGTTATTTCCTGCAAATTAGTAAGGACCTTCTCGTAGTTTCATAAACTCCTAAGTCCTAAACCGTGTCGTTTTAAGGTCGGAACAGGGTCTTTT
The DNA here is from genome assembly GCA_018107945.1 of Datura stramonium. Classification (NCBI taxonomy): domain Eukaryota; kingdom Viridiplantae; phylum Streptophyta; class Magnoliopsida; order Solanales; family Solanaceae; genus Datura; species Datura stramonium. The sequence continues at coordinate 311,220 of JACEIK010000082.1, read as the reverse complement.
AAGGGGGATTAGTCCATGTTAAACCTCATTTATGCATGCAAGAGTTAGAGAGGGGAGTAGAAGTTGATTCAAGTGTTCTTCCTCAAAATTCTCCAAATTCCATCTTGGGCTTTTCAAGGGAATTAAGAATCAAGTGTTTCCAGGTATGTGGGGTTTTGAATGGGTGGTCTAGTCCCCACCCATGCCCAATTCTTCCCAAATTCTATGATTAGAATTGCTAAATCTTTATGGTTCTTAACCCAATTGTATGATTCCTCAAAAATCGATATGAGCTTGTTATAGTATGTCTAAATTATGGGTTTCGAATTATTGGGTTGTTTTCACTTGTCTTACTCAATGTTTGATGATCTAATCCCTAAAAGCATAGGTGCCCAAATCATGAGGTTTTTAGTAAAGTTCATAGTTGTGGTGATCCCTCAAGCATGATATGAATTTTTAAATTTTAAGAATGTTTTCAATAGCTCATGTTATTATGATCATGTCTTCTATAAATTTAAGTTTTTCAAGTATGTTGAATATTGGGCAATGCCCACATGTTGCTTATGATTCATGAACTATGATTTTGGCCGACCCACGGGCTCGATTTCATGGCTTGTATTATGAATTCTCAAGCATGTTATGATTATCACGATTTAACTAGCCATACATGTCATGTATGAATTTCTATGAGCACGTTGCATGTTTTGAGAGTAGTACTTAACACATAGTAGGTTCGGGGCTCAGGTTACGCCCTGAATCTCAAAACTACGTGCCATCATAGGTTATGCTTGGGACCTCCTCAGTGACTGTCCCCTATGCCCTACGGGGCCTTCATGAGTGATATCACACCTTTCATGGTTCTACCCTTGGCAAGGTATGAACGGCCTCCCGACTAGGTTTACAGGTCAGGCTCCATGTGTGCTCATATGGGGTATGTCGGTTATAGAAATATCCCACTGTTCCTCATTGTTTTAATGCATGTCATGATTATGTCCCTTTGGCTCAAGTCATGTTTTATGAAATGTTTTTCTCTCATGTTGTTACTATGACAGGTTTATGAATGTTTTTGGAAACCTTGAGCCTTACGATATATTTATGATTTCTGTCTTTATGATCATGATGCCCCACTCTTATGACTCTTATGTTTTTAAGTATTGTGTTTACATACATTGCATACTCATTATATTCCAAGTACTAACCCACATATTTTCTATGTTGTATCATTTCATGATACAGGATCCGGTTCTCAAGCTCAGCACCGCTCCTAGCTTGCTCCCGGTTCTGCTCTTAGTTCTCATTGGTGAGTCCTCATGATTCGAGGGCTTTATGTTAAAATCTTGGATATCATTTAGTTTCAGTATGGTAGGGTTAGTTGGGGTAATGTCCCATCAAATCATCTGTTATGACTAGAGGCTTTTCATACTATATGTAGTATTTAGCTGTTATGTTTGGATCATGTATCGTCATCTCTTATATTTCATGTCACGGTTTCATTTAGTTCAGGATTATTAAGCTAAGTATTCTGCCTCATATGAATGGTTTAGATATATGCTCATTCCATGGGTTGACTTGGGGTCTCTCGGGGCTCCTTGTCCTGTGTTTATGACTCAGGTGTATTCTCAGGTCATGAAACTTGGCAAGGTACGTACACCCTTTCGACTAGGGTAATAAGTTGGGCTTCATGTGTGCTCATATGAGGTATGTCGATTAAGAGAATCTCCCACTGTTCCTCATGATTTATGCATGTTATGATTATGTATGATGGCTCAAGTTATGTTAAGTAAAGCTCCTCTACTACGATTATGACTATGTTATATTATGAATGTTTTGAAAACCTTGAGTCGTATGGTATGTTATGAGGATTTACAATACGAGCATGATGTCCTACTCTTATGATCATATATAAACTTTATTATGTTTTAGATGTGCGTTTTACTTACCTTGCATACTTGGTACATTCCACGTACTGACCGCATACTTCCTATGTTGTATCGTTTCATGATACAGGTCCTAGTTCTCAGGCTCATCCTCACCCGTAGATAGTTCATCTTTGATCTAACGCACTTGGTGAGTCCTCATGTTCCAAGGGATACATGTTAAAACCCTTTTGTTATTTCATTCAGTTTCCGGATGTTGGATTAGTTTGGGAGTTGTCCCATCAATCCGTCTTTCATATTTAGAGGCTTTTCAGACTACATGTTGTATTCAGCCATATTGTATAAGTCATGTACTGATTTTCCTTTATCTATGTCATGATTAAGTTCTTTCATGTTAAGTCTTCCGCTCATGTGATTGATTTAGATGTATGCTCATGCCATAGGTCGACTTGGGGTCTCTCGGGGCTCCTTATCCCGTGTCTACGATCCGGGTGTCCATTTGGTTCATGACAAACTTGATATCAGAGCCGTAGGTTTATGTGTCCTAGGGAGTCTGAAATCCGAGTTAATTAGGGTCTTTTTCATAGATGTGAAGCGCGCCACACCTATGATGAAGAGGCTACTAGACGTTTAGAAAATTTTCCCTTCTTTCATGATCTATGTCATGCAATGAACGTCCTTTACTCTTCTAATTCGTGTTATTTGCGTTTGCAGAATCATGCCTCCACAACAAGTTAATGCTAGAAGGAACGAAAATGGTAATGATCATGAGGGTGCCTATGATGGTGAGTATCAGCCAGCCCACCCATTCATGAGGAGCATGCACCAGAGCCAGCCGCCCACGCGGAGTTTAGGGCGGCGATTCAGATGTTGGCATAGGTCGTGATAGCTCAGGTCCAGAATCAGGCGGTGGCACATTATCTGCAAAATGGGAATGCGGCAGATGCTAGGGTGAGGGACTTTTTGAGGATGAGCCCTTCGGAGTTCACGGGGTCGAAGGTAGACGAGGACACACATGACTTTATTGAGGAGATTTTGAAGATCACCCAGGCTATGGGGGTGAACAATGGAGAATTCGTTGATCTAACCTCCTATCAGCTAAAGGGGGTACCACATATATGGTACAATCAATGGAGGGATGCTAGGGTGGAAGGTGCGAGCCCAATAGGTTGGGATGAGTTTCACACCACATTCATGGATCAGTTTTTCCCTCGGGAGATGAGGGAGCTTAAGGTGGCCGAGTTTGTTAATCTAAAGCAGGGTAACATAAATGTCCAGGAGTATGCCTTGGAGTTCACTCAGTTATCTAAATATGCTCCGGAGTTAGCAGCGGATCAGTGGGCTCGGGTGAGCCATTTTCTGCACGGGGTAGAAAATAACTTGGACAAGGATTTCCGGATTGCCACGATTCATCGGGACATTGATTTTCCCCATATTGTATTACATGCGAAGAAGATGGAGTCGGTCTATAGGAGGCAGAGAGAGGCCAAGAAGGCCAGGACCGACAGCTACAGGGTTTCTCAAGCTAGGTCAAGAGGTGGATCACGTTAGCAGTCCCAGCACATGTCCATTGCTCTAGCTCCATCATTGGCTAGCACGCCATCCAGGTTCAGGGGTGACAAGAGGAGTAGGGCTATAGGCTCGAGGGATCATGGTAGCATGCAGGTGGAGCGCACCTTCCCAGTTTTTTCAAAGTGCGGAGAGAACCATCACGGGAGGTGCTTAGTCAGTGCGGATGCTTGTTTCGGGTGTGGAAAACTCGAAAACAGGATTAGAGATTGCCCTGCAGCCAGTTCTACCACTCTAGCAGCATGACCCCCACAGCAGGGTGCTTCCTCTAATGCAGCAGGCGGTCAGCGTCAAAACCGATTTTATGCCCTAGTGCCCGATAGGAGAAGGAGGCATCGCCAGATGTGGTCACGACTATGTTGCAAGTCTTCCATATTGATGCTTATGCCTTGTTAGATCTAGGAGGTACTTTGTCTTTTGTGACCCCTTATATTTCTGGTAGTTATGGAGTTAGTCCTGAAATTCTATCGGAACCGTTCTCCGTATCTACTCCGGTTGGTGAATTAGTGGTAGCTAGGCGGGTATGTAGAGGTTGCCCCATCACAGTGTTTCTTAAGGTTACCTTCGTAGACTAAGTGGAGTTGACCATGACTAACTTTGATATCATCTTGGGTATGGATTGGTTGTTTGCATGTTATGCTTTGATTAATTGTAGGACCCATGCGGTAGAATTCCAATTCCCGGGTTAGTTAGTCTTGGAGTGGAAGGGTAACTCAGTTGTACCAGCCGGTCGATTTATTTCATATCTGAAGGCTAGGAAGATGATCTCTAAAGGTTGCACATACCACCTAGTTAGGGTTAAGGATGTGGAGTCCAAGACCCCGACTATTCAGTCAGTTCCGGTGGTCTGTGAATATCTGGAGGTGTTTCCTAATGATTTTCCAAGTGTTCCTCCGGAGAGGGAAATTGATTTCAGTATTGATCTATTTCCCGATATGTAGCCTATCTCTATTCCTCCTTACAGGATGGCTCCAGCCGAGCTAAAAGAATTAAAAGAACAGTTGAAGGACTTGTTGGATCAAGGTTTCATTAGACCGAGCAAGTCTCCATGGGGTGCACCGGTTCTCTTTGTTCAAAAGAAGGATGGATCCCTTCGGATGTGTATTGATTATCGGCAGCTTAATAAAGTCACTGTCAAGAACAGGTACCCCTTGCCCAGGATTGATGATTTATTTTACTAGCTCCAGGGGGCCAGGTGTTTCTTGAAAATAGATCTCAGGCCCGGATATCACCAGCTCAGAGTTCGGGAGTGTGATATTCCAAAGACAGCCTTCAGAACTCGGTATAGCCACTATGAGTTTGTAGTTATGTCTTTTGGACTAACCAATGCTCCTGCAGCTTTTATGGACCTGATGAATAGGGTGTTCAAGCAATATCTGGACATGTTCGTGATCATCTTCATCGATGATATTCTTATATACTCCCGAAGAAAGGAGGAGCATGCCACTCATTTGAGAATAGTGTTGCAAACCCTCAAGATAAAGTTCCAATGGTCAAAGGATTGTATGAAAAGCTTCTAGGAATTGAAGACCCAACTCACTTCAGCACCAGTGTTGACTTTACCCGAGGGTACTAATGGCTTTGTTGTATATTGTGATGCTTCGAGAGTCATACTGAGTTGTGTGTTGATGCAGCATGGGAAGGTGATAGCATATGCCTCTCGACAGTTAAAGGTGTCACAAAAAGATTTACCCGACCCATGATCTTGAGTTGGCCACGGTGGTGTTTGCATTAAAGATATGGCGGCATTACCTGTATGGGATCCACGTGGATGTGTTCACGGATCACAAGAGCTTGCAATATGTGTTCACGAAGAAAGATCTCAATCTTCTGAAAAGGAGGTGGTTGGAGTTGCTAATGGACTACGATATGAGTGTTCTTTACCACCCAGGCAAGGCTAATGTGGTAGCAGATGCACTTAGTAGGCTCTCCATGGAGAGTGTGTCCCACGTGGATGAGAAAAAGAAGGAGTTGGTGAAATATGTCCACCGACTTGCAAGGTTGGGAGTTAGATTGATCGACTTGACCGATAGCAGCATTGTTGTGTAGAATGGATCGGGATCGTCCTTGGTGGTTGATGTCAAATCTAAGCGAGATGAGGATCCGATTTTGAGGAAGCTGAAGGAAGTGGTGCGGAGTCAAAAGGTGGAGGTTTTCTTCCAAGGGGGAGATGGTGTTCTACGATATCAGGGTTGGCTATGTGTGCCGGACGTTGATAATTTAAGGGTTCGGATATTGCACGAGGCACATGGTACCAGGTATTCCATCCATCCGGGATCAATGAAGATGTATCAAGACTTGCAAGAAATCTATTGGTGGAATGGTATGAAGAAGGATATTGTGGAGTTCGTATCCAAATGTCCAAGACCAAAGGCCGGGAGGTGTACTTCAAGATATTAGCATTCCCACTTGGAAGTGGGAAGATATAATATGGATTTCATTAC
>JACEIK010000082.1:287548-304839 GCA_018107945.1 Datura stramonium | reverse complement strand
TCCATTTAAAGTTGACCCTTATTTACAAACTTCACATACTCTTCGCTTTTACCTTGGCACATGTTTCCCTCCTCACCTATGGACAACAAACGACCCATAATTCCCTTAATATGATATATAACCATCATATAATCATCAAAAAAAATTCCGGGGTGTAACACTATCTGGTTGTGAGAAGGGTTGGTAAGGTGGCGTATGAGTTGGACTTTCCATCGGAGTAATCTTCAGTTCATCCCGTCTTTCATGTATCACTTTTGAATAAGTGTTCGGGTGATCTAATCTTGGTAGTCCCGATTGACAGCATTGGGGTGAAAGACAACTTCAGTTATAAAGAAATTACCATTAAAATCTTAGATCATCAGGTTCGGAAGTTGAGAAAAAAAGAAGTAGCGTCAGCTAAGGTTTTATGGAGAAATCAGCATGTTTAGGGAGCTACGTGGGAAGCCGAAGAGGATATGATGGCTAGATATCCACATTTTTTCTCTACCGGCTCAGTTCAAACTTAAGGTACAACTTTTTGCCCTATGACACTGTCGAGTTTTTATGTTCAGTTATGTATACAAGTTTATTTTATGTTTATGAATGTGTATGTGGAGTTTGAGATCAGTTCAGTTATGTGGTTCTATTCGAAGGTAGTCATTCCAAGAAAATTTCGGTCAAAATGATCAGTATATGGCTATGATTAATTGTATGTTTTTGTTTGCTGCTTGTTTCCTACATTCAAGGATGAACTTTTTCAAGGGGGAGATATTGTAACACCTCGGGAAGGCCTAAGAATAGACCCGGGGGTTGAATTTGAAAAGTGCAGAAAACTGGCAAAAACATCACAGGATGGGCGACTCAACGACTCGTGGTTGGATACCACGAGTCATCGCAAGTTGTTTTGGTATGGAAGTTCAGGGAGGAATTGGTGACAACGGATGGTGTAATGACTCGTTTTCACGAACAATGAGTCATTGGAAGGATTGAACTTAGGCTAATAGGGAACCCATGGGGCATCCCATGATCCGTGGTGTGAAGTGACGGCCCGTTGTTTCTAGTCGTTGTTTGTGCGTTAAAATGTCCAGTGCTTACAACGGATTGAGACCACGACTCGTTGAAAGGCACCACAAGTCCTCGTGAGGCTCGTGGAAAGGAAAGTCAGATCGGTCAAGGAGTTGACGATGGTCGATTCGACGACCCATCATTTGATGTAACGAATCATCCTGATGAGTCGTTGGAAGGACCTGAGATATGTCATGAGGCAGTGGACCCAATGACTCAATACCACGAGTCGTGGTGTCGAGCAACGACCCGTTGGATCAGTCGTTGGTTTGCCCGAAACAGTTTTCAGGGAAATAATTGTAAGGGCATTTTCGACTTTTCCATGTTTTAAGACCCTAAAACTACATCGTTTTTGATATTTTTCTGAGTGTGATAAGATGAGTTAAGTCCTTTATGCATGCCCATTCTCATGCAATAGCTTAGAGATATTTTTAGGAGATTCAAGGTCTTCCTCCCTAAGTTTCCATCTATTTGTTTGTGGGTATTCAAGGAACTTCGCATCAATCCATTTCCAGGTATGTAGGATTTTAGAATGGGCGAAATTCTTCCTCATCCATGCCAAATTTCGATTTATATCATGAATTCTCCTATTCATGTTCTATGGGGTTTTACCCAAATGCATGAAAATGTGATTTCTCTTTATGGGTATGATTTAATTGAGTTTTAATTATTGAATTATGAATGATGGGAAGGTTNCTTCGAATTTAGTAACGAAGTTGGCGCTATCCTTCCATTAATATGATTACAGTTGATAAGGGCAGTTGAATACGAGCTGATACTCATCAGTTAGTCATAAAACGTCGAACGAGGTATGTAAGGCTTACTCTCGGCAAGTTTCCTTGTCGTATAGTGTTATGACTTATGTTCTCAAATAGAAATAACAATCTCAGATGCTGCAGATAGTTGCTACCATTAGATTGTAATTCGATATGTTGTAATTAGATGTTATTGATATACATATATAAATATCAGATATGTTACGAGTAGCTGCTAATAAGGATTACAGTTACATAAATTCTGGTTAGCTTCTAGAAATCGTATACAGATCATACTGCAGGAACCCTCGCTGAAAGGGAGCAGGTTAAATGTGATTTACGTTATGAACGCTATAGAAATTCTTTTAGTTCTTAGTTTATTGTGATGGTAGACTTATATGTTTGTTTCCAGGCCTAGACTTCAAAAGCTCGCAAGAGTTATTGGCCTGAATTAATTGGTTAAACAGTATGGCCGTAGTTAGGCGGTCTAACGACCAGTTGGCGCCTTTATTGGCAGGAAAGCATCCCTAGAGGTCATTGACGTTATCGTACGTTCCAAAACCAGAAATAGAGACAGAATATGTATATTCTAGAGTTAGCGACACCAGGGTTGTCCAGTGTATTGAGTGATCGTCTGCCATCCCTTTAGCCAGGACTTATGGGGGCCTGAACGAGTTATTCTATGTTGATTTTACCTCCCGGCTTATGGGGGCCAGGTGGGGTTCTTGTATGAATTCTTGTCTTCTAGCTGTAGTGTATAAATGTGTAAGTATACAGTCTTAGATTATGTACATGTATTGTCAGTTAGATACATATTACAAATCAGCAAGCGTATAGGTGAATCTTTTAGCCCTTCTTTTTATTTACTTCTAGTCCTATTAAGCTTATTTATTGCCTTACATATTTGGTACATATTGTACTGACGCCCTTCCTGGGGCGTTGCATTACTTTCTTGCAGATTTAGACAGACAGGGTTCAGGATCTTCAGTAGCATTTTCTCAGAGTTCACCGTTGGGCCAATTCCCTTCATTCGGAGCTGCCAGGTTGTGAAGAGGTTTGTATTTCAGTCGTATAGCATTTTGGGGTAGGCTGGGGCCCTATCCCGACCACTATTTGTACTCTTAGTGGCTTGGAGACTACAGTTGTCAGCTGGTTAGTTGTATGTTGTCCATGTGGGGCCTTAATCAGTTATGCTTCATGTGTTGGCCGTGTGAGGCCTAGTATAGTAGCTCGTCCTCATTTCAGCTATAACTAGACAGCATGGTGGCCTTGTCGGCCCGCATAGGTCCCTTCTATTGCCTGTTGTGGGTTAGCTATTTTCATATACAGGTGGCTATAAGGCCTCGTTGGCCGGGGGCTGTGTTTACAGTTGAGATATAGCCCGCTGATTTCTTGAATTGATTCGTAGGCTGGCACCATACGTGCATAAACCTAGCCAGGTCAGTCAGTTTCCAGTGGGGCACTAGGTTCTAGTCATGCCTCCCAAGGTGCTGCGTGACAACAATACGGCGAAAATATCTTATAGTCTAACAATTCTTTAATCATGAAGGGGCGGATTGATGGGACAACTCCCTAACTAATCCAACATTTAGAAACCGAAAGAAATAGATGGAGTATGAACATACAGTCCTCGGAACATGAGGACTCACCAATGCGCGGAGAGAAAGCCTGATCTATCTACGACTGAGGATAAGCCTGAGAACTGGGACCTGTATCATTAAACGATACAACATAGAAAGTATGCGGTCAGTATGTGGAATGTACCGAGTATGCAAGGTAAGTAAAACGCACAGTTAAAACGTAAATAAAGTTCATAAGTGATTTTAAGAATAAGACATCATGCTCATATCATAAATCCTCATAACATATCATACGGCTAAAGGTTTCCAAAACATTCATAATATAACATAGTCAAAATCATATTAGAAGAGCTTTATTTAACATAACTCGAGCCAACATACATAATCATAAAATCCATACATCACGAGGGACAGTGGGAGATTCTCTTAATCGACATACCTCACATGAGCACACATGAAGCCCAACCTTAGTCGGAAGGGTGTTCATACCTTGCCAAGGGTAGGAACCATGAAAGTGTGATATCACCATGAAAAGGGGCCATTTGGGCCAGGAAAAAACATGAAAGGGGTCCCAGCATACCACAGTGGCATATAGTTCATGGGATCCTGGACTTAAATGTGAGCCCCGAACCTACTCGGTGTTCGATACAACTCCCAAAACATATATAGTGCTCATAATAATACATATATGAGTTCATGGGTTAGTTAAATCATGATAATCGTAAACATGCTTGAAAATACGTGAACTAGACATGACTTGAGGCCCATGAGTCGGCCAAAAATATAATTCACGATTCATAAGATTCATACATACTTGTAGATCATGTATATAGCTTGAATTTCATAAAATCATATGGGTATATAATAATTTCATGATTTAAAATAAAATTCATTATGGGCTTGTAATAATCATTAACGGGGAAATAGATCATAAATCGATTCATTATAGGACATGCATAATTAATCTTAAATACATAGGAATCCAAATCAATGATATAAAAATCAATTTAACTCACAAAAGCTTATAAAAAATCCATAGATTATGATAAGATTTCAAAATCACAAAACCCATAGTTAAATCATTAGATTTTATATAATAAATTACAAAATCCCATGAGTTTTTAATGAAATTTAAGTAAAATCGTAGAGGAGCGGCATGGGTGTGGAAGAAACCTCACTTGATGACCCAAGAAGAAATTGAAATGGGATTGATGAATTCAAGGCTTGATGAACTCCCTATCTTCCTCTATCTTGCATGCATGAAAGAATGAAGTGAAATCTGAACTTAACCCCTTTAAATTTCCCCATTCATAACCAAAAATGTCGTAGTTTAGGCCTTAGGATCTTAGAAATTTACGTAAAGGCCCTTACTAATTCGTAGGAAAATAACTGTCAGGGGTCCCAACGGGGCACCTGATGACTCGTTTCTAACCCACATGATCCGTCACCTTGCCCATCAAGTACACTGTCTGAACTGGTCACCGGGGTTCCTAACGGACAGCATGAGGACTCGTTACCGGTGGCCACGAGTCGTAGCCACCACTCGTCAAGTACACATCCTTACCATCAATGAAAACTTATTTTTCCTGGTAATGACCAACCTCACGAGTTGTTGGGACTGATGACGACTCATGGGGTCCCATCCGTCAGCTACACAGGACAAACCTCTCATAAATACCCCAACTCCTCCCCACGATCGACATGACAACTCGTGATGGCTGAGCACGAGTCATTACTTCACCCATGGGGACCTTAAGTCCTTGTTCGCTCCAGGCCGTCCCACGAGTCACTTGACGACTCGTGGGGTCTCCTAACGAGTCGTCCAATAACTTGTTCTGCAACTATAAGGCCATTTTACAAATTTTATCTGTTTCAACTTCCGGGTCCGATCTTTGAATTATCGGGGTATAACAATATCTCCCACTTGGGAACATTCATCCTCGAATGTTAGAAACAAGCAAAAAAACAGAAACATGCAATTATCACACACCAATACTGATCATTTTAACCGAAACTTTTATGAAATGACTACCTCTGAAAAGAACCACATAACTGACTGAATTCAGACCTCACATACACATTCATACACATAAAAGAAACTTGTACATATGAACTGAGCATGAAAACTAGATAGAGTGATAGGGAAAAACTGATACCTCAAGTCGGAATTGAGCTGGTAAAGAATAAATGTGGGTATTTAGCCATCATATCCGCTTCGGCTTCCCATGTAGCACCCTCCACATGCTAATTTCTCTATAAAACCTTAACTGAAGCTACTTCTTTGTTTCTCAACATCCGAACTTGACGATCCAAGATTTCAACGGGAATTTCTTCATAACTTAGGCTGTCTTTTACCCCAATGCTATCCACCAGGACTACCATAGATGGATCTCCCAAACATTTCTTCAAAAGTGACACATGAAACACCAGATGTATGGAAGATAATTCTGAAGGAAACTCCAACTCATATGCCACCTTACCAACTTTCCTAATAACTCGGTAGGGACTAACGTAGCGGGGACTGAGTTTCCCTTTCTTTCCAAACCGCATGACTCCCTTCATGGGAGATACTTTGAGAAATACTCATTTGTCCACATCAAACTCAAACTCTCTCCTCCTCACATCCACATACAATTTCTGACGACTCTGAGCGATTTTCAACCGGTCGCTTATCAATTGGACCTTTACTATGGCTTCATGAACCAAATCAGGTCCTATCATGGTTGCCCCACCAACCTCAAACCATCCGATGGGCGATCTACACCTTCGCCCGTATAGAGCCTCGAACGGTGCCATCTGGATACTGGAGTGATAGTTGTTATTATAGGCAAACTTGATCAAGGGCAAATGTCACGACCCGAACGTACACCTTGATCGTAGACACGGGACAAGGGACCCCAAGAGAGCCCAAGTTGACCCATGGAACATGAATACAACTAATCTCATGTAAATAAGCATAATACTAAACATAAGACCATAGCAGAAACATAACCAAAGCATAACATCAGAAAATACTAGACGTACACATAAGCTGAGTATTACATACTATCCGAAAGCCTCTACTAAATAACATGGGTTGATGGGACAAGATCCCCAACTAACCCGACCAATGCTGAAACATAAGATAACATAAAAGCCTGTCAAATGGCCCTCGGAACATGAGGACTCACCAATAAGCTGAGAGCATAGGCTGAGATGGACTAAGGATGAGGATGAGCCTGAGATCCGAACCCTGTATCATGAAACGATACAACATAGAAGGTTTGCGGTCAGTACGTGGAATGTACCGAGTATGCAAGGTATGTAAAATGGGCATTTAAAAGTAATGTAAACTCATAAATAAACATGGGAGTAGAACATCATGCTTGTGTATAAACTTCGTAAGAAAACATAAGGCTTAAGACTTTCAAATCATTCATTGTCATAATCGTAAGTAAACTTTATCAAAACATAACTCGAGCCAATAACATAACATAACACTGCATAATACATGCAGAACAATGGGAGGACTCATCATAACCAACGCCATCATGGTTGAGCCTTTCATGATGCCCCAACTATCTCACTCAAGTGGGCAGAGCGTGATATCACATTTGAGGGCATCATTATCAATACAATATATCATTAGAAACCCACAGTGGTACATGGTTATGAGACACCGGTGTAGTCCTTTAAATGTGGGGCTGCTCGGTGCTAGACATGGCTCCCAAAAACATGCATATAGGCTCATATGTAAATCTTTAACATCATGCATGAAGATTCATTGGATAAAATATAACATTTATCGTCATTGATCCCCTTTAAAACATGCTTAGCCAAGAATCAAAGGCCCTTTTCATCGGCCAACTCCATAAATCGATAAATCATGTAATTCATTTCATAAATCGTAAATCATTCTTCAACAAGTGGGCATTTCCCAATACTTCATCATGCTCAATTCTTTCAAAATATGCTCATAAACATGGGTATCTCGAATTCATGCTTTTCTATCATAAACAATCTCAAAATATTGAATATTCATTATAAATCATAACTTTCATGAACCTTCATCTAATGGGCATTTTAGATTTAAAAGATTGAAATATGATTTTAGAGAAAAATAATATAAAACCTGCCCATCATTCATAATTCAATAAATAAAACTCAATTAAATCATATCCATAAAGAGAAATCATATTTTCAGGCAATTGGGAAATATCCCATGGAATTAATAGGAGATTTCATGATTTAAATCGAAATTTTGGCATGGGTGTGAAAGGATTCACCCATTCTATAAACCTACATACCTGGAAAAGGATTGAATTCAATGTTCCTTGAATACCCACAAAGGAATTGATGGAAGCTTGGAGAAGAAGACCTTGAATCTCCCTAAAACCTCTCTAAATCTCTTGCATGAGAATGGGTATGCATTAGGGACTTAACCCATCTTAACACACTTAGAAAATACACAAAATGATGTAGTTTAGGCCTTAGAAACTTAGGAATTATGAGAAGACCCTTACTGAAATCATAGAAAAATAACTGTTAGGGGTCCTAACGGACAACCTGACGACTCGTTACCAGGGCCCACGAGTCATTGGGTCTCTCGTCAAGTCCACTGGAAACAAGTTATCAGGGCTCGTAACGGGGAACATGACGACTCATCCCCCGTGACCATGACTCGTTACCACCTTTCATTGGGTACACTACCAAACTATTCAACCATGCTACTCACGACTCACCCCACGAGTTGTTGGGACAGGCCATGACTCGTGGGGTCCATCCATTAGGTACACTAGTACCTTCCTTACAGATAAACTTCCACGTCAGCCCACAACTGACATGACAACTTGTGGTGTCAAACCATGAGTAGTTACATCACTCAGGGGACCCCAACTCCTGAATTTCCCTGGCCCTCCCCACGAGTCACCTGTCGACTCGTCCTGCAACTGCAGGGCCATTTTCCAGTTTTTCTCCATTTCAACTTCCGCATCTGATCTTTGCATTCTCGAGATATAACAATATCTCCCCATTGGGAACATTCTTCCTCGAATGTTAAAAACAAGCAAAAAACAGAAACATGCAATTATCACACCCCAATACTAATCATTTTAACCGAAACTTTTACGGAATGACTACCTCCAAAAAGAACCACATAACTGAAATGAATTCATACCTCACATACACATTCATACATATAAAAGAAACTTGTACACATGAACTGAACATGAAGACTAGATAGTGTCATAGGGCAAAATTGGTACCTCAAGTCGGAACTGAGCTGGTAGAGAACAAATGTTGGTATCTAGACATCATATCCGCTTCGGCTTCCCACGTAGCTCCCTCAACGTGCTGATTTCTCCATAAAACCTTACCTGAAGCTACTTCTTTCTTTCTCAGCTTCTGAACCTGACGATCCAAGATTTCAACGTGAATTTCTTTATAACTGAGGCTGTCTTTTACCCCAACGCTGTCAATCGAGACTACCAAGACTGGATCACCCAAACACTTTTTCAAAAGCGAAACATGAAAGAAGGGATGAACTGAAGAAAACTCTGATGGCAAGTCATACTCATACGCCACCTTACCAACTCTTCTCGTAACCCAGTAGGGACCAACGTAGTAAGGACTGAGTTTTCCTTTCTTTCCGAACCGCATAACTCCCTTCATGGGAGATACCTTTAGAAATACCCAATCATCCACATCAAACTCCATATCCCTTCTCCTCACATTAGCATACGATTTATGACGACTCTAAGTGGTTTTTAACCGGTCCCTTATCAACTGGACCTTTACCATGGACTCATGAACCGAATTAGGTCCTATCATGGCTGCCTCACCAACCTCAAACTATCCGATGGACGATCTATACCTTCACCCATAAAAAGCCTCAAACCATTCCATCTGGATACTAAAGTGATAACTGTTATTATAGGTAAACTCGATCAAGGGAAAATAATCATCCCAATTACCTTTGAAATCCATAACACATGCCCTCAACATATCCTCGAGGGTCTAAATTGTTTGTTCTGCCAGGCCGTCTGTTTGCGGATGAAAGGTTGTACTGAGTTTAACTTGAGTCCCAAGTCCCTTTTGAAAAGAACGCCAGAATTGAGAGGTAAACTGAGTACCTCGGTATAAAATAATAGACAAAGGCACTTCAACAATTTATGATCTCTAGTGGACCTCTCAGTAGGATTCGAACCCAGATGATGTTCTGACCATCTATCAGAGAAAAAAGAACGAACGGATCTTGTAGGATTCCCAAGAAATTCTTTGATTTCTTCCGGATATAGATGATTAATCATCTGCTTCTCACGTTCTGTGAAGCAGAATGAACTCCCGAATATACAATTTGGCATAATCATCCACTGAATCCGTGATTTTGACAGGTAAGAAGTGTGCAACCTTGGTTAACCTGTCGACCACCACCCAAATGGAGTTGTATTGCTGGCAAGTATGAGGTAGACCTGTAATGAAATCCATATTAATCTCTTCCCACTTCCATGTGGGAATGCTGATATCCTGAAGTATGCCTCCCGGCCTTTGATGTTTGACCTTCACTTGCTGACAGTTTGGATATTTGGCTACGAAGTTTGCGATATCCCTTTTCATATCATCCCACCAATAGATTTCCTGCAAGTCAGGATACATCTTCGTGGATCCTGGATGGTAGAATATCTGGTACCATGTGCCTCATGCAATATCCAAACTCTCAAATTATCAACATCTAGGACACATAGATGACCTGGTATCGCATCACACCATCTCCCCCTTGGGAGAAAACTTCCACCTTTTGACCCTGCACCGCCTCCTTCAGCTTCCTTAAAATTGGATCCTTATCTTTCCTAGATTTAACATCAACCACCAAGAATGATTCTGACCCGTTATGCACAACAACGCCACCATCAGTCGAGTCGATCAACCTAACCCCCAACCTTGCAAGTCGGTGGACATCTTTTACCAACTCCTTCTTTACCTCATCCATGTGGGACACACTCTCCATAGAGAGCCTACTAAGTGTATCCGCCAACCACATTAGCTTTGCCCAGGTGGTCGAGGACACTCATGTCGTAGTCCTTTACTAACTCCGACCACCTCCTTTGTTGAAGATTTAGGTCTTTCTGTGTGAAAACATATTACAAGCTCTTGTGATCAGTGAACACGTCCACATGGACCCCATACAAGTAATGCCACCATATCTTCATGGCAAACACCATCACAACCAACTCAAGGTCATGGGTCGGGTAATTTTTTTCGTGAACCTTCAGCTATCGTGAGGCATATGCTATTACTTTCCCTTGCTTCATCAACACACATCCTAGTCCGATCCATGAAGCATCATAGTATACAACAAAGCAATCAGTACCCTCCGATAATGTCAACACTGGTGCTGAAGTGAGTCAGGTCTTCAATTCCTTGAAGCTTTTCTCACAATCCTCTGACCATTGGAACTTTATCTTTTTCTAAGTCAACCTGGTCAATGGGGTTGCAATTGATGAAAAGCCCTCAAAAAATCTTCGATAGTAGCCTGCTAAGCCCAAGAAACTCCAAATTTCTGAAGAATTCACCGGTCTGGGCCAATTCTTCACCGCCTCGATATTTTGGGAATCTACCCTTATGCCTTCTCTTGATACCACATGACCTAGAAATGTCACCGAGTTATGCCAAAATTCACACTTGTTAAACTTTGCATACAACTAACGATCCTTAAGGGTTTGCAACACTATTCTCAAATGAGTGGCATGCTCCTCATCGCTCCGGGAGTACATAAGAATGTCATCGATGAACACGATCACGAACATATCTAGATAATGCTTGAACCCTGTTCATTAGGTCCATAAAAGCTGCAAGAGCATTGGTTAGTCCAAAAGACATAACTACAAACTCATAGTGGCCATACCGGGTCCTGAAGCCTGTCTTTGGAATATCACACTCCCGAACTCTGAGTTGGTGATATTCGGACCTGAGATCTATCTTCAATAAACACATGGCACCGTGGAGCTGATCGAAAAAATCATCAATCTTGGGAAAGGGGTACCTGTTCTTGACGGTGACCTTATTAAGCTGTCGATAATCAATACACATCCGAAGGGACCCATCCTTCTTTCGAACGAAGAGAACCAGTGCACCCCATGGAGACTTGCTCAGTCTAATAAAACCCTTTTCCAACAAGTCCTTCAATTGTTCTTTTAACTCCTTTAGCTCGGCTGAAGCCATCCTATAAGGAGGAATAGAGATAGGCTGCGTATTTGGTAATAGATCAATATCAAAATCAATCTCCCTCTCTGGAGGAACACTTGGAAAATCATCGGAAACACCTTCGGATATTTGCACACCATTGGAACTGACTGAATAGTCAGGGTCTCAAACTCCACATCCTTAGCCCTAACTAGGTAGTACATGCAAACTTTATAGATCATCTTCAGAGCCTTAGGATAGGAAATAAACCGACCCGCTGGTACTGCCGAACTACCCTTCCGCTCCAAAACCGACTCACCCAAAAAATGAAATTCCACCGTACAAGTCCTACAATTAATCGAAGCATAACATGCAAACAACCAATCCATACTAAGAATAATGTCAAAGTCAGTCATGGCTAACTCCACAAGGTCTGCGGAGGTAACCTTATGCAACACAGTGACCGGGCATTCTCTATATACTCGTCTAGCTACGACCAAATCACCAGCAGGGGTCAAAACTGAAAATGGTTCGGACAAGGTCTCGTGACTAATTCCAAAGCTACTAGCAATGTAAGGAGTCATTAAACAAAAAGAAGCTCCCCTCCCGGATCTAGCAAGGCATAAACATCAATATGAAAGAAACACAACATACCAGTGATAATGTTTGGCGAAGCCTCCTGCTCCTGGCGCGAGGCAAGGGCATAGAATCAGTTTGGGCACTGTCTGCCACCCTCACTAGTCGATGCTCCCTGTGGAGCGGAATGGGTTGGAGTTGCTGCTATCCTGGTGGTCTGTGCACGACCCCTATCGTCACCCTGTCTAGCATATGGGCATGCTCGATGCATGTGCCCAGATGTACCATACCCATAGAAGACATCTAAATCGAGCAGGCACTCTCCGGTATGACTCTTGCCGCACTTCCCGCAGGTTGGAGAGGTATACTCTAACTGGGTGCCCTTCTGATCCCTCGACCCTGAAGCCCTGCTCCTCTGATCACCCCTGGGTCTTGATGGAGCACTAGCTGATGATGGTGCTGGGTCTAGTGATCTCTGCTGAAACTGTGGATGGTAGCCTCCGCTGGACCTCTGATGCGAAAATCCACGATTATCCGTCCGAGCTCTCTTTGCCTCCCTCTCCCTCGCATGAGCCGCCTCTATTTGCTGGGCGTACAACACTATCTGAGGAAATTCCATATCCTAGTGAAGCATGGTAGTCCTGCAATCCTTGTCTAAATAACTAGCCACACCATGAACAAATTGGCTCACCCGCGCCCTCTGATCCGTCACTAACTCTGGGGCGTACTTTGACAAGCGAGTTAACTCAAGTGAATATTCTAACACTGTCATCTTTCCCTATTTGAGTTTGAAGAACTCTGCTGCTTTCAGCTCCCTCATCTCCCAAGGGAAAAACCTGTCAAGGAAGGCCATGTGGAACTCATCCCAACTGATAGGGCCCGCTCCTGCTGCCCTACTGTCTCTCCATTGCTTGTACCATATGTGGGCAACCCCCGTAAGCTGATAGGCGGGAAAATTAACACACTCCCCATTAGCCACCCCCATGACCTGGATGACCTTCAAGATCTCTTTGATAAACTTCTGTGGGTCCTCGTCCACCTTAGAACCCGTGAACTAAGGAGGGTTCATCCTCAAGAAGTCTCTTACTCTCGCTACCGCCGCATTCCCATTTTGAGGGATATGCGCCACCGTTCGGTTTTGGACCTGAGCAGTCATAGCCTCTGCTAGCATCTGAATCACTGCCCTAAACTCAGCATGGACAGCTGGCTCTGGTGCGTGCTCCTCGTGAACGGGTGGAGCTGGTTGATGCTCACCATTATGGGCACCCTCATGATCATTACCATCGCCATTTATTCGGACGTGCACCCGACGTGGAGGCATGATTTCTGCAACGTGAATAACACGAATTCGAAAGATGCGGGAGACTTTTCAACGCACGACATAGAACACGAAAGAAGGGAAAATTTCCTAAACATCTAGTAGCCTCTTCGTCATAAGTGTGGCGCGTTTCACACTCATGAAAAAGACTCTACCTAACACGACTTTCATACACGCTAGGATACTTAAAACTTATTGCTCTGATACCAAGTTTGTCACGACCTGAACGTACACCCAGATCATAGACACGGGACAAGGGACCCTGAGAGACCCCAAGTCGACCCATGACACATGCATACAGCTAATCTCATGTAAATAAGTGGAATACTAAACATAAGAACATAGTGGAAATATAACCAAAGCATAACATCAGAAAATTTTAGATGTACACATAAGCTGAGTATTAAAAACTGTCTGCAAGCCTCTACTACATAACATGGGTTGATGGGACAATATCCCCAACTAACCCAACCAATGCTGAAACATATGATAACATAAAAGTCTGTCAAACGGCCCTCGGAACATGAGGACTCACCAATAAGCTAAGAGCGTAGGCTGAGATGGACTAAGGATGAGGATGAGCCTGAGATCCGGACCCTGTATCATGAAATAATATAACATAGAAGGTATGCGGTCAGTACGTGAAATGTGCCGAGTATGCAAGGTGAGTAAAATGGGCATTTAAAAGTAATATAAACTCATAAATAAACATGGGTGTAGGACATTATGCTTGTGTTATAAACTTCGTAAGAAAACATAAGGCTCAAGACTTTCAAATCATTCATTATCATAATCATAACTAAACTTTATCAAAAAATAACTTGAGCCAATAACATAATATAACAATGCATAATACATGAGGAACAATGGGAGGACACGTCATAACTGATACCATCATGGTTGAGCCTTTTATGATGCCCCAACTATCTCACTCAAGTAGGGAGAGCCGATCCTAGCTTGCCAAGCGAGGATCGTGCATTAGGCGTGATATCACATTTTAGAGGATCATTGTCAATACAATATATCATTAGAAACCCATGGTGGAACGTGGTTATGAGACACCGGTGTAGTCCTTTCAATGCCGAGCTGCTCGATGCTAGACACGACTCCCAAAAATATACATATAGGCTCATACGTTAATCTTTAACATCATGCATTAAGATTCATTGGCTAAAATATAACATTTATCATCATTGATCCCCTTTAAAACATGCTTAGCCAAGAATCAAAGGCCGTTTTCATCGGCCAAAACCATAAATCAATAAATCATATAATTCATTTCTTAAATCGTAAATCATTCTTTCATATGTGGGCATTGCCCAATACTTCATCATGCTCAGTTATTTCAAATATGCTCATAAACATGGGTATCTAAATTCATGCTTTTGTATCATAAACAATCTCAAAATATTGAATATTCATCATAAATCATAACTTTCATGAATCTTCATCAAATGGCCATTTTAGATTTAAAAGATTGACATATGATTTTAGAGAAAAATATTATAAAACCTACCCATCCTTCATAATTGAATAAATAAAACTCAATTAAATCATATCCATAAAGAGAAATCTTATTTTCATGCATTTGGGTAAAATCCCATGGAATTGAATAGGAGAATTCATGATTTAAATTGAAATTCGGGCATGGGTGTGAAAGGATTCACCCATTCTAAAACCCTACATACCTGGAAAAGATTGAATTCAATGTTCCTTGAATACCCATAAAGGAATTGATGGAATTTTGGAGAAGAAGACCTTAAATCTTCCTAAAACCCCTCTAAAGCTCTTGCATGAGAATGGGTATGCATTTGGGACTTAACCCATCTTAACACACTTAAAAAAAAAAATACACAAAACGATGTAGTTTAGGCCTTAGAAGCTTAGGAATTACAAAAAGACCCTTACTGAAATCGTAGAAAAATAACTGTCAGGGGTCCTAAAGACGACCTAATGACTCGTTACAAAGGCCCACGAGTCGTTGGGTCATCTCGTCAAGTCCACTGGAAACAGGTTTTCGGGGCTCATAACGGGGAACATGACGACTCATCCCCCGTGACCACGACTTGTTACCACCTTTCATTGGGTACACTGCCAAACTATTCGACCATGCTGCTCATGACTCACCCCACGAGTCGTTGAGACAAGCCACGACTCATGGGGTCCACTCAATAGGTACGCTGGTACCTTCCTTCTACATAAGCTTCCATGTCACCCCATGAGTGACATGAAGATTCGTGGTGTCAGACCATGAGTCGTTACTTCACCCGTGTGGACCCCAACTCATGAATTTCCCTTTCCCTCCCCACGAGTAACCTGACGACTCGTGGGGTCTCCTGACGAGCTGTCAGATTACTCATCCTGAAACTGCAGGGCTATTTTCTAGTTTTTCTCTGTTTCAACTTCTTGATTTGATCTTTGCATTCTCGGGGTATAACAGTAAATGATCATCCCAGCTACCTTAGAAATCCATAACACATGCCCTCAACATATCATTGAGGGTCTGGATCATTCGTTCGGCTTGGCCATCAGTCTACGGATGAAAAACTGTGCTGAGTTTGACTTGAGTCCCTAGTCCCTTTTGATAAGATTTCCAAAACTGGGAGGTAAACTGAGGACCTTGGTCTGAAATAATAGACAAGGGCATTTCGTGAAGTCGAACCAACTCCCGAATATATAATTTGGCATAATCATTCGCTGAATCTGTGGTTTTTATCGGTAGAAAGTGTGCAGCCTTGGTTAACCTGTCTACCACCACCCAAATGGAATCATAATGTCGTCGAGTATGAGGTAGGCTTGTAATGAAATCCATATTAATCTCTTCCCACTTCAAAGTGGGAATGCTAATATCCTGAAGTACACCTCCCGACCTTTGGTGCTCGACCTTCACTTGCTGATAGTTTGGACATCTTGCTACGAACTTCGCAATATCCTTCTTCATACCATCCCACCAATAGATTTCTCGCAAGTCCCGATACATTTTCATGGACCCCGAATGGATGGAATATCTGGTACCATGTGCCTCATGCAATATCCGAACCCTTAAATTAGCAATGTCCGAAACACAGTTGACCCTGATATCATAGAACACCATCTCCCCCTTAGGAGAAAACCTCCAACTTTTGACTCCGCATCTCTTCCTTCAACTTCCTCAACAGTGGATCCTTATCTTTCCTAGATTTGACATCAACCCCCAAGGACGATTCCAACCTATTCTGCAAAACAATGCTGCCATTAGTTGAGTCGATCAATCTAACTCTCAACCTGGCAAGTCGGTGAACATATTTCACCAACTCCTTCTTCCCCTAATCAACATGGGACACACTCTCCATTGAGGGCCTACTAAGTGCATCCGGTCCCTGCTTAAACAGATACGGCTCATCCCATATGTAATATCTGCAATCATGTCTCAACTTCTTTTTTGCTGAGCCGTAGCCTCCGGTAGGTAGACTCCACTTACCAGCTAGTTCACAATATCTGCATACCAAGGGATTTTAGCTTCCCTTATTGCCAAGAGTTGCTCATTTGTGAACTCTTCTTTGATCCTATCACCTTCCTTTACATGCAAACGACTTTCCAATCGCGATAGGTGATCTGCCACTTGATTCTCGCTCCCCTTTCTGTCCCGAATATCTAGGTCAAACTCTTGTAGAAGCAATATCCATCTGATTAGCCTAGGATTTGCATCCTTCTTTCCAAACAAATACCGAATTGCTGCATGATCAGTATATACCACTACTTTCGAACCCACCAGGTATGACCTGAATTTATCAAATGCGAACACCAATGCTAGCATCTCCTTTTCCGTGACTGTATAATTGACTTGGGCTGCGTCAAGTGTTTTTCTTGCATAATAAA
>JACEIK010000082.1:267130-280122 GCA_018107945.1 Datura stramonium | reverse complement strand
TGTTCCAACACCCATTTATCCTGAAATCAAAGGAAAAGTGCCTCATATCCACATAAATACACCTAAGTCCATGCTATTTTCTTAGTTTTGAGCGTCAATAATGCTGTAAATCCACAACACATCACACGACCCGAACGGAGGCCCGGATCGTATACACCGGACAAGGGACCCCGAAAGACCACAAGTTGACCCATGGCATAAGCATTCACTAGACCATTCAATAAAAATGAAGAAAAAATAATTATAAACTCAGCGGAAGTCGAACTTAAGTTAACAACAGAACAAACATCCAATGTTGAATACACGTCTAAGTCTGATAAGCCTCCAATCTGGACGAGTTGATGGGAAAACACCCCCAACTAGCTCAACAATACTGAAACTAAAAATACATCCAAGATAACTGTAAGTCTAGTCCACGAAAGATGAGGATTCACCAATCAAGCAGGTGCTAACTCTGATAAGCAACTATGGACGGGGATGAACCTGAGAATCGAATCCTGCATCATGACACGATGCAACATAGAATGTATGCAGTCAGTACGTGGAATGTACCGAGCACGCAAGGTAAGTAAAACCTCTTAAATAATATAAATCTTTCAAAGCAATTCATACATATCATAAACTTTTAAGTATGAGTAGCAAACTACGTGCACTCATTCTGAAAGTCGTACTTTTATCATAACAAGATCATGCATAACTTTAGAACATCATGACTGACTCGAATGACTCAAAGATGATACATAACATTTATATCAAAAGCTGAACAATGAGTCAAACCTTACTTCTTGAACATGAACGCATAAGTAATCATCATGAGTAATGAATATGCAAATCTTAATGATATAGACAGTGGGAGACTCGTCACTTCACCGACATACCATGATAGAGCTTATGTGGTCCCAAATATCACGCTCATGTGGGTAGAGCCATCCATAACCTTACCCCGCATCTTTTCCCTTCCGGCTTTTTTCCTGCATGNCTCATGTGGGTAGAGCCATCCATAACCTTACAAGGGTGATGGATGATACCATGATATCGATATCAAGCTGAAGGGCCAATCAGGCCGGGGATAGCTCACAAGGGAGGTCCTAAAAATATAATAGTATCAACCTACGTTGGCGCGTAGTTCTGGGGCATAGGGTGATCGACCCGTAACCCGCTCGGTGCTAGACTCTTCTCCCAATAACATGCAATGCTCTACATCATATATAACGAAACTCAACATCGTCTATTGACAAAGCTCAACATTGTCTATCGACAAAACTCAACATCATCCCTTGACGAAGCTCAAGATGAAATCATGCATAACTCAACATCATATGAAACGAAGCTCAACATTTTCTATTGACAAAGCTAATAATGACATCATGCATAGACTCAACATCATATGAAAATGAAGCTAACATTGTCTACCGACAAAGCTCATAATGACATACATATCAATTATGAATTCATGCATATAGGAGGTTTACTTTGAAACATACCACAAGCTCAAATTATAGATGGGAGCGTCTACTCCAATTCATGTGGTAAGATACATGTAGAATCATTTGCTCAACATACCACAAGCTAGGTTTTATAATAAACATTGGGAAATTTTACTTCAAACAATGTGGTAAGCTTATTTTGGGAAATTCATCACTTTAAATCAACATGTTGGCATCACCAAAAGCTTGATCATACTCGGATATAATCAATTCATTTTGAAAACATCAACATAATCATGGGTAGTTTTAGAAATAAGCTTTTAATCATCAAATTCATTATCATCACACATTTATCATAAGTCACCACTTTTATGAACTCTTCATCCATGGGCGTTTTAGATTCAAATTTTAGAAAATAATTTTTATAATGGAAAATAGTTTAGAATCCTCCCAAGCTTCGAAAATCATCAATAAAATTACAATCTAATCATAACCACGTATAGAGATTGAAGAATCACGCAATTGGGTAAAAGTCCATACTCGATCATAGACAATTTAATCATATTTTGATAGGGATTGGGCATGGGTGTGGAAGAAGAAACCCACTCATGGCCTTACATACCTAGAAATGATGAATTCTAACTCCCCCTAACTGCCCAACTGAGATTCCAATTGGAAACCTTGAGATTTCACCTTGATCCTCCTCTTCAAACCTTCAAACTTGGATGCATGAGAATGATAGCTTAGGATAGGTTTTCCCCTGCTAAAAACCCACTAAAACGAGCTTAAAACGAAGTAGTATAGGCCCCTAGAACTTAGGAATTACAGAAAAGCCCTTAAAAAATTCGCTAAAAATAACTATTAGTGGGTCCTAACGGATGACCTAACAACTCGTCACTAAGGCCCACGATTCGTTAGGTCGCTCGTCAAGTGCATTGGATAACTAATTTGCCGGGGCTCGTAACAGATGACTAAACGACTCGTCCCTCGTGACCACGACTCGTCGTCACCTCCCATCAAGTACACTGCCTTAACATTAATGAAAACTCATTTTTCTTGGTCACGACTCACCTCATGAGTCGTTAGGATTGAATACGACTTGTGGGGTCCCATCCGTTAAGTACATTGGAAAATTCACCCATAAATACCCCAACTCCACCCCACGATTGCCATGATGACTCGTGGTGGCTGACCACGAGTCATTACTTCACTCATAGGAAACTGAAATCCTTTTTCACTCCAGGCCTTCCCATGAGTCACTTGACGACTCATGGGGTCTCCTCATGAGTCTTCCAACGTCTCGTTCTACAACTGTAGGGACATTTTCCAATTTTTCTCCGTTTCGACTTTCGGGTCAGATTTTTTATTTCTCGGGGTATAACAATATATCCCCCTTGGGAACATTCATACTCAAATGTTAGAAACAAGCATAAAACATAAACATGCAATTATCATACTCCAATACTGATCATTTTAACCGAAATTTTTAACGGAATGACTACCTCCGTAAAGAACCACATAGCTGAACTGAATTCAGATCTCACATACATATTCATACACATGAAGGAAATTTGAACACATGAACTGAACAGGAATTTAAAAAGAGTCATAGGGAAAAACTGATACCTCAAGTCGGAACTAAGCCGATAGAGAATAAATATGGGTATTTAGCCATCATATCCGCTTCGGCTTCCCACGTAGCTCCCTCAACATGCTGATTCCTCCATAAAACCTTAACTGAAGCCACT
Organism: Datura stramonium; assembly: GCA_018107945.1. Lineage (NCBI taxonomy): Eukaryota > Viridiplantae > Streptophyta > Magnoliopsida > Solanales > Solanaceae > Datura > Datura stramonium. Next base: position 276,947 of record JACEIK010000082.1, on the reverse strand, counting down.
TCTTTGTTTCTCAACTTCCAAACCTGACTATCCAAGATTTCAATGGGAAATTCTTTATAATTGAGGCTGTTTTTTACCCGAAAACTGTCCATCGGGACTAGCAAGGCTGGATCACCCAAACACTTTTTCAAAAGCGATACATGAAAGACGGGATGAACTGAAGATAACTCCGATGGCAAGTCCAACTCATACGCCACCTTACAACTCTTCTCGTAACCCAATAGGGACCAACATAGCAGGGACTGAGTTTCCCTTTCTTTTTGAACCGCATAACTCCCTTCATGGGAGATTCCTTTAGAAATACCCAGTCGTCCATATAAAACTCCAAATACATTTTCCTCACATCAGTGTATGATTTCTGATGACTCTGAGCGGTTTTTAACCGGTCCCTTATCAACTGGACCTTTACCATGGCCTCATGAACCTAATCAGGTCCTATCATGGTCGCCTCACCAACCTCAAACCATCCGATGGACGATCTACACCTTCGCCCATAAAGAGCCTCGAATGGTGCCATCTGGATACTAGAGTGATAATTGTTATTATAGGTAAACTCGATCAAGGGCAAAAAATCATCCCAACTACCTTTGAAATCCATAACACATGCCCTCAACATATCCTCGAGGGTCTGAATTGTTCATTCTGCCAGGCCGTCTATTTGCGGATGAAAGGTTGTATTGAGTTTAATTTGAGTCCCAAGTCCCTTTTGAAAAGAACGCTAGAATTGAGAGGTAAACTGAGTACCTCAGTCTAAAATAATAGACAAGGGCACTCCATGAAGTCGAACCAACTCCCGAATATACAATTTGGCATAATCATCCACTGAATCTGTGGTTTTGACCAGTAAGAAGTGTGCAGCCTTGGTTAACCTGTCGACCACCACCCAAATGGAGTCATATTGCCGGCGAGTACGAGGTAGACCTGTAATGAAATCCATATTAATCTCTTCCCACTTCCAAGTGGGATGCTGATATCTTGAAGTATGCCTCCCGGCCTTTCGACCTTCACTTGCTGACAATTTGGACATTTGTCTATGAACTCTGCAACATACCTTTTCATACCATCCCACTAATAGATTTCCCGCAAGTCACGATACATCTTTGTGGATCCACGAATTCTGCGATATACCTTTTCATACCATCCCACCAATAGATTCCCGCAAGTCACAGTACATCTTTGTGGATCCTGGATGGATAGAATATCTGGTACCATGTGCCTCATGCAACATCCAAACTCTCAAATCATCAACATCTGGGACACATAGATGACCCTGGTATTGCAACACACTATCTCCCCCTTGGAAGAAAACTTCCACTTTTTGACCCCGCACCGCCTCCTTCAACTTCCTTAAAATTGGATCCTCATCTTGCCTGGATTTAACATCAACCACCAAGAATGATTCTGACTTGTTATGCACAACAACATCGCCATCCATCGAGTCGATCATCCTAACCCCCAACCTTGCAAATCGATGGACATCTCTCACCAACTCCTTTTTTCCCTCATCCACGTGGGACACACTCTCCATAGAGAGCCTACTAAGTGCATCTGCAACCACATTAGCTTTGCCCGGGTGATAGAGGACACTCATGTTGTAGTCCTTCAGTAACTCCAACCACTTCCTTTGCCGAAGATTTAGTTCTTTCTGTGTGAACACATATTGCAAGCTCTTGTGATCCATGAATACATCCATGTGAACCCCATATAAGTAATGCCGCCATATCTTCAATGCAAACACCATCGCGACCAACTCAAGATCATGGGTCGGGTAATTCTTTTCGTGAACTTTCAGCTGTCCCGAGGCATATGCTATTACTTTCCGATGCTGCATTAGCACACACCCGAGTCCAACTAGCGAAGCATCACAATACACTACAAAGCCATCTGTACCCTCGGGTAGAGTCAACATTGGTGCTGAAGTGAGTCGGGCCTTCAACTCCTGGAAGATTTTCTCACAAGCCTCCGACCATTGGAACTTCACCTTTTTCTGAGTCAATCTAGTCAATGGGGATGCAATGGATGAAAAACCCTCGATGAAGCTCCAATAATAACCCGCTAAGCCTAAAAAGCTCCTGATTTTTGATGGGTTCACTGGTCTGGGCCAATTCTTTAACACCTCGATCTTTTGAGAATCTACCTTTATACCCTCGCTTGACACCACATAGCCTAGAAATTCCATACAGTCCAACCAAAACTCGCATTTGCTAAACTGTGCATACAACTACTGATCCTTGAGGGTTTGGAGTACTACTCTCAAGTGAGCGGCATGCTCTTCCTTGCTTCGAGAGTATATGAGAATATCATCAATAAATACAATCACGAACATATCTAGATTTTCCTTGAATACCCTGTTCATCAGATTCATACAAGCTAAAGGGGCATTGGTTAGTACAAAATACATAACAACAAATTCATAATGACCATACCGAGTCCTGAAGGACGTTTTCGGGATGTCACTCTCCCGAACCCTAAGCTGGTGATATCCGGACCTGAGATCAATCTTGGAGAAACACCTGGCACCCTAAATCTGGTCAAACAAATCATCAATCCTAGGTAAGGGGTACTTGTTCTTGACGGTAGCCTTATTCAACTGCTGATAATCAGCGCACTTGTGAAGGGAACCGTCCTTCTTTCGAACAAATAATACTGGTGCACCCTATGGGGACTTACTCGGCCTGATAAATTCCTTATCCAACAAGTCTTTCAACTGATCCTTCAACTTTTTTAGCTCAGCTGGAGCCATTCTGTAGGGCGGAATAAATATAGGCTGTGTGTCGGGAAGAAGATCTATGCCGAAATCAATCTTCCGCTCGGAAGGTACACCTAGCAAATCATAAGGGAAAACCTCCAGGTATTCACATACTACTGGAACTAACTGAATGGTCGGGGTCTCAGACTCCACATCCTTAACCCTAACTAGATGGTTCATGCAACCCTTAGAAATCATCTTCTTGGCCTTAAGGTATGAAATGAATCGACCTACAGGCACAACTGAACTACCCTTCCATTCTAAGGCTGGCTCACCCGGAAATCTAAACTCTAATAACCGGGTCCTACAATTAACTGAAGCATAAAATGCAAATAGCCAATCCATGCCGAGAATAACATCGAAATCGGTCATGGATAACTCTATCAAATCTGCTGAGGTGACCTTATGAAGGATTGAGACCAGGAAATCTCTATACACCTGTCTAGCTATAACTGTGTCACCTATTGGAGTAGAAACTGAGAAGGACTCTGATAAGACGTCAGCACTGACTCCGAAACTACTTGCCATATATGGTGTCACAAAAGATAGGGTAGCCTCTGGATCTAGCAAAGCATACACATCAATATGAAAAAATTTCAACATACTGGTGAATACATTTGGTGAGGCCTCCTGCTCCTGGCGAGTGGCTAAGGCATAGAATCTGTTCTGGCGCTGACCACCAGCTGCACTAGTGGACGCCCCTTGATGTGTTGTGCATGGGGGAGGGCTGCTAAACTAGAGGCTGGGCCTCGACCCCCAACCTAGTCCTCTCTCGTAGCTGGACAATCTCTGAGCATATGTCCAGGCTTCCCACATCCAAAACAAGCTACTGATCCTGCTAAGCATTGGCTTGTGTGCCCTCGGCCACATCTGCGGAAAGCTGGAATGCTAGAATCTGCGGGTCTACTGCTATGACCCCTCAAGCATAACGCTCACCCCCTCTGATCATGTCAGGGCCTAGATGGCATACTTACAACTGGTGATATAGGGGTTGACAATCTCTGGTGGGCCTGCTGTCGATGCCCACCACCAGACCTCTGCTAAGAGGATCTGTGGTCCTCAGTCCTGGCCCTCTTGGCCTCCCTTTCCCCCGAGTGTGCCGCCTCCATCTGTTGGGCGTACAACACTATGTGAAGAAAGTCCATGTGCTGGTGGAGCATAGCTGTCCTACAGTCCTTATCCAAATATACTGCTATACAATGCACAAATCTACTCACCTGCGCTTGCTGGCCTACCACTAACTCCGGGGCATATTTAGATAGGAGGGTGAACTCAAGGGCATACTCCTGGACAGTTATCCTCCTTTGCTTTAGATTCAAAAATTCATCTGCTTTCAACTACCTAATTTCTTGAGAGAAGAACCGATCGAGGAATGCAACCTGAAACTCCTCCCATGTGATCGGACCTGCTCCAGCGACCCTGCTGTTCTTCCACTGGCGGAACCAAATATGCACAACCCCCTTCAACTGGTAGGATGCCAACTCTGCGCACTCAACACTGCTTACCCCCATAACCTAGGTGATCTTGACGATCTCATCGATGAAGTCATGCGGGTCCTCATCTACCTTGGACCCCAAGAACTCCAGCTGGGTCATTCTCAAAAAGTCTCATACTCTAGCCGCCGCCGTATTGCCGTTTTGAGGATCATGCGCAATGGATTGTTGATTGACTTGAGCGGTCAAGGCCTGCGCCAGCATCTTAATGGTAGCTCGGAACTCATCATGAGCCACTAGCTCTTGTTCCTGAGGCTCCTGAACTGGTGGGGCTGGCTCATGCCCATAACCGTTTCCCTCATCGTGTCCTTCACCACCTCTACTCCTCCTTCCATTCATCTTCCTAGGAGCCATGATTCTGTAATCTCGAATAACACGAATTAGAAGGATAGATAGGCTTTTCATCGCACGACATAGATCATGAAAGAAGGGAACATTTCCTAAAATTTTTAGTAACCTCTTCGTCATACGTGTGGTGCGCTTCACACCTATGAAAAAGACTCTACCTAATGTGGCTTTCAAACTTCCTAGGACACATCAAACCTATGGCTCTGACACCAAGTTTGTCAGGACCTAAATGGAGGCCCGAATCGTAGACACGGGACAAGGGTCCCCAAAAGACCCCAAGTTGACCCATGGCATAAGCATTCACTAGACCGTGCAATAAACATGAAGAAAACATAATTATAAACTCAGTGGAAGTCAAACTTAATATAACAATAGAACAAACATCTAAAGTTGAATACACGTCTAAGTCTGATAAGCCTCTAATCTGGACGAGCTGATGGGACAACACCCCCAACTAGCTCTACAATATTGAAACTAAAAATAAATCAAAGATAAATGAAAGTCTAGTCCAGGAAAGATGAGGACTCACCAATCAAGCAGGTGCTAACTCGGATAAGCGACTACGAAAAGGGCTAAACCTGAGAACCGAATCCTACATCATGAAATATTGCAACATAGAAAGTATGTAGTTAGTACGTGGAATGTACCGAGTATGCAAGGTTAGTAAAACCACTTAAGTAATATAAATCTTTCAAAGAAATTCATACATATCATAAACTTTTAAGCATAAGTAGCAAACTACATGCACTCATTCTGAAGTCGTACTTTTATCATAACAAGATCATGCATAGCTTTAGAACATCATCACTGACTCGAATAACTCAAAGATGAAACATAACATTTATATCAAAAGCTGAACAATGAGTCAAACCTTAATTCTTTAACATGCATGCATAAGTAATCATTATGAGTAATGAATATGCAAATTTGAATTATATAGACAGTGGGAGACTCGTCACTTAACCGAGATACCACGATAGAGCTTACGTGGTCCCAACTATCACACTTAAGTAGGTAGATTCATCCATAACCTTGCCAGGCCTTCCTACGAGTCACTTAACTACTCATTCTGCAACTGCAGGACCATTTTCCAATTTTTCTCCGTTTCAACTTTCGAGTCTGATCTTTAAATTCTCAGGGTATAACACACAGATTACCCGCCCCTTATGTGCCTGCGCTTCAGGTGTTCTGTTGTCCATCAGCCATCAACCAATGAAACACAGATTCTTTTTTACAGTTCGTTGATTGGTCTGCCGGTATTTCAATTTGACCCTCAACCTTCTGTTTAGTTCTTACGTTCATCGGCGGCTTGTGCTTCTAAACCGACAGCTCGCCGGTCTGTCACTGTTCCTTTCTTTATGGTATGGTTCCCTCTTTGCTCCTCATTTCTCAGAACCTACAAAGACACAAACAAAAAAATATGAATTAATTAACTGAAAACTTGGGTTGCCTCTCAAGAAGTGCCTTAGTTAACGTCGTGGAACGACGGAGACCTCTCATAAACTCTAGTCCGATGGGTCATCATCCAACACCGCCTCCTTCAGCTCTGAATCCTTTTATTCCTTATCAATTTGCAAAACTCTGAACACCTTGCATTCGGGAGGCATCTTAACCGATGGGCACATTTTGAAAGTGACTTCTTCACTTCCAACTCAAAATTTCAACTCACCAAGATCCACACGGTCTAATGAAAATAATGGGAACCTCTTCGTCCATTTCACAATCCAAGATAACAAAGTCAAATGGTAGGATAAACTTGTCAACTCTCACTAATACATCTTCTAACACCCCCACCGGTCATTTTATTGATCTTTCTGCCATGAGCAACCTTATTGACATCAATTTGGTGCTTTTGAGTCCCAATGTCTTGAAAATCAACAGGAGCATCAAATTTATGCTAGCGCCCAGATCACATAAAGCTTTCTTAAACATACATCTCCCAATTGTGCATGGTATTGTAAACGCTCCGGGGTCCTCCCTTTTTGGAGAAAGATTGCTCATTATTGCCGCACTACAATGGTGAGTTTTCTCTTCATTCCCTGCATCCACCATTTTTTTCTTATTCAATAAATCTTTCATAAACTTTGCATAACTGGGCATCTAGAGAAAATAATCCACTAATGGAATATTTATGGACAACTTACTAAACATGTCAACAAACTTTTTAAACTGGTCATACTTCTTTTTCTTTGTCAGCTGTTATGGATATGGAGGGGGAATTTTCAAATCAACCTTTTCATTAGTTAGGGCCTACAGGCCCATCTCCTCATCATCATTAGGGATAAGATGTCATCATCCTTTCCATCTTTTTCCTCATCAAGCTTGTCTTCATTTTTTGGAATTATTGGTGTTTTGTCACCGTTCATCTTCTTCACTTGGTTTTTGGTTATCAATCTTACTCGGCTTCACCGGAGAATCTCCAATCTCCTTGCCACTCCTAGTGATAATGACCATGCATTGACCATCCTTCTTGGGATTTGGCGTGTGTCACTAGGTAGTGTTCCCATCATCTGGGTTTCATTTGAGCTGATAAGTGATTCATTTGGGCCTCCAAATGCTTGATGGAGGCGGAATGTGAACTCACTATTTGAGCGAGGTTAGACACCTCCCCTCTTAACTCTATCACCCTACTCTCGATTGACTCGACCTTTTTTAGAACTCTTGATAGCATCTCTTCAATTTTGGAGTTGCCCGCGTCACTCACACCTGGTTAATGGTGGGAATTCCCGGCCGTTGGAGGGGGAATGTATGGGTTCGAACTCTGATGATAGCGATCAATGTCTTGGTTTTTCTCTCTATTTCCCCATCATTCATTCCTTTCTGGCCATCCCTGTGGGTCACGATTTCTCCACCCTTGGTTGTCATCCCTTGGCCTCCATGGGCCTTGATTTGCTCCTTGGAACCCAGATCTGGGACCTCCCATCTGATTACACATATATTGGCAATCCTCTTCATATCTTGGCGGTGACGTCTTACTTTCATATTGTAAGGGACCTTGCATTACTACGACATTTACCACCTTTGGTCCTACTCCTATTACATGCTTTGTCATCAATTCAAGTTGTGTCATCATTTTAACAAGAGTCTCGTCTCGCTCTTCATCCCTTTTCCTCAACTCAGCTGCCAATGCACTTGAGCTAACTTCATGAGTGGCCACATTTGTTTCTCTCGTGTACCAAGCCCTATTGGTCTTTATCATTCTATCTAGGAGGGTTTTGGCCAACCCATACATTTGGTTCATGATAGTACTACTAGCTAAGTTTTTGGCAACAGATTTATCAATTGAATCAAGGGCCCTATAGAAGCTTTGTAGTATAACTCTGTCTGGCAATCCATGGTTTGGGAAAAGAACAAATTTCTTTTTGAACCACAACCATGCTTCGTGTAAAGGCTCTCCAGGTTCTTGTCTAAAATTTGTAATATCATCCTTCAGCTGAAGCATCTTTGATGGAGGGAAAAACAGTCCCAAAAAGCTTCTATTAACTCTTTCCATGAAGTAATACACCCCGAAGGGAGTTCTTCTAGTGAAATCGTCGCATCCCCTATCAATGAAAAAGGAAAGAGTCTCAACCTGATGGACTCTTGACTGATATAGGTGATATTAAATGGTTGGAAAATTTCCAAGAAGTTTCTTAGATGTCGATTTGCATCTTCACTTGGCTTTCCGCCAAAGAGACCCTTCATTTGTAATAAGTGCAGCATTATGCTTATGACATGAAAAATTGCATTCCCTATCGTAGGGGGTAGGCGAATAGCTCCTGCCACTTCTGGTATTATCGGATTGTCTCCCTCAAGTTCCATGTTAACTTTGACCGAGCTATCCCCTTTTTCAGAGTGATGGCTCATGTGGTTTATGAAATCCTAACAACACAGTAAATACACCTTAAGTAGCTACGATGCAAAACTATTTCAACTTAACAATCAATCATGAGATTATCATACACCAATCCCCGTCAACGACGCCATTTTTATGATGTTCAAACCATTCTCTCTTCTTCAAAGAGTATGCACGGTCAAAGTATCAAAACAAATAACCTGGACGAGTGCCGGGGTCGAATCCCATTAAGACTGGGGGATGATAGTGACTAGTGTCGATTATAAAGTTGACTTTATATTGCACCACTCAAAAAGACATAAATAAGAACCAATTGGGGGAAGTGTCAATATGGAAGAGATTATCAAGTCTAAAGTGGTTTAGTTCAAATAGAGAGGTTTATACAGTTGTTAACAATTATGTGAAAATGCTAGAGGTGGAGTGTAGATGATGGATTAATTAGATAAGGTCTTGCTAGATCATATCATAAGTTCAACTGATGTGAATAACCTTAGGTGAACAGAGGTATTCCATGCTTTTTAGCCAATTTCGTACCTCTAGCTAGAGTTATTTCGAATCTCTAGACTCAATCAACTCAGCCCAATGTGATTTGGATTAATAGCTACACTATTTCTAGCTATTAGCCGTTAATTTAGGAGTGAGAGCATGAATTTGACTATTTCTAGCCCAAATTCACAATCTCCCAACCATACCCACTATTAGATTCTCTCTCAATATTTAATTCTTCTTTTTCAAGCAACAATCAAGTAAGGAAACACAGACCCATATGAAAATCAATGGATCTTCAATTAATGATTGGAGAAAATCTAATAGATTCACAATTAGCTGAACATTGTTAAGATAATTCTAGCAATTCCTACTCTAGTCAACAATCATCATCATCACCCACCTCTACCTAATGATTTATCTACTCATGATTAGGAATTTCACAAGCATATTTAACAATACACTCATCAAATTCAATAACAAAAGTAGAAAAATCAATTTCACAATAATGGTCTTCAACAATGATAGTTACTTACTATGGAGAAGAACAAGAAGTAAAGGAATAAATACTGCTTTATACTTCTCTTAGACTATATATGGAATGTAGGGTGTCTCTTTCCTCTTAATTCGTGTTGACTGTTTTACCCCTTAGCACCGTCTCTTCATTGGCAGGACATCGGTGATTCACCAGTTCATACTCGTGAACCACCAGATGCATTTTATTGTGTCATTACCTAATTTCAGTCAGCTTCAGCGGCACGTCCGATGTTTCACCTATCTCATTCCGCGAACCGCCGAGGTTTTGTCCTGATAAGGGGCATATTTATATGCCAAATCGATACTCAAATGTATAACTTTTGTCTTGTTTGTCTAATAATATGTGTACATTCTCATGTAAATTGTACG
>JACEIK010000082.1:245367-257853 GCA_018107945.1 Datura stramonium | reverse complement strand
TCACCCCGTATTCCTATTCCTGTGGGTTCGACATTCCGGTTCTTAAAAAGAGCCACTGTATTACTTGTACGACCCGTACACTTGCGGGCTCATCATGTCCCTCATCCAGAAACTTGGCTAATGATTTGGTTATTGATCTGGTGATTTTCCTTTGGCGATTCATGTTTCGCCGATGGCATTTTTTCCTTTAAAGCAGTGTTGATCGGCCTCTATTCAACGTTTCTCCAGTTTTCATCGAGGATACGCCGCTTTGCTCTCATTTCCTTCTTTTTGCTCCAATTTTGTTCTTTTTTACACATCCAACATTTGCATACAATAAAGACAAAAAGAGTATAAAATCCATATAATTTACTCAAGAACTAAGAAAGAACACAAAATTTAGAGTCTAATGAGTTGGTAAATTACCAACTCATCACCGTGGTCACCCACAAATCTCAAAAATCCAACCAAGTCTGCCCTTCTCCGCATGAGACACTTAATGACTCGTGGTGCACCTCATGGGTCATTGGAAAACTCATCCTGTGACCTGGTGCAAAAAATCCTATTTTCTCCATTTCAACCCTCGGGTTTGATCTTAGGGCTTCCAGGGTATTACCACTTTCCTCTCTTAAAAGATCCATAACTATGTTAGAATCAGTGAAATGGTCATCTTGAATGCATAAGTGAGGAATCTATGAGAGACACACATAGCTCTATAATTTGACTCAAAATGATTCTAAGGACTTTATAATGAAAAACGTCATTATATACGATTGTGTGGATGTGTAACTGTAGGAAATCGACTAGACTCGTGATTGCCATGAGAGGCAAGCGGAATAGTCTTTTGTGCACATATTGTACCATCTAGAACTTGCCTTAGTGTATATAGGATAGATAATTGTTGGGGAGTTAAGATATGATCAAGACATTTCTTTGTACAAGCCAAGTTTTTGCATGTTTGTTTCACATTTCTATACATTCTCCCTAGTTAACCCCATTTGAGCCATTATGCCTTATTCTTTCATAGCCACGAAATTAGCTTAATCCCTTTCTTTGTGAAACCTCAAACCTGTTGATCCAAAGGAGTCTTAGGCACTTTGAGACTTGAAAGTAAAGGTCCACCGAAGTATAATGTTAAGGGAAGAAGAAATTTTATGGTAAGAGGAGAAAAATAGGAAAAGGGGGTGCTCACAGAATTGTGTTGTCTACTTGTTGCTAGGACAATGAAAGATAGAGCGTTAATAGAAAAATTCTTATTAATTCTATAAGAAGAGAAGACTAGTAGTCAAGTAGTGAAAATGGAGCATGAGAAGAAAAGAAATAAAAACGGTAAGTTAGTGAAGGGTGAATAAGAAAGAAAAAACGTGGTGGACTTGAAAATGTAAAAATGTCTTAAAAGTGCTTAGGACGGTAGTCATTATAAAAGAAATATCATTCCTACCCGTCCTTTTGCTGATATTACAACCAAGAAAAGAACTTGTGATCCAAATCTCTTGTAACAACTAAGTATTCTAAATGTACATGAAGGGAAAGCTTATGGTATGTGACATATGTGCATTACATCATTTATGAGCGTGAGAGTGCTTTGCTTAATATATTCCATGTGTGTGCATTTATAATCTGAGCGAGGAACATCATTAAAAGCGAGGGGCACAAGATGTCAAAGTCAATGTACTATTCATTGCATACTTCATACTCAAATCATGTTGGCCCTATGTTTTGAAGGATGAGTTAGTTATAAAGGTAGTGTAGTCTTCATTTTGAAGCCTTTGCATATGCTTGATGAGAATTGTTATATGTTGATGGACCACTTGAATTACGCTCTATGCTAGTTGGTTGAGTGTCAATTGTTATAGGTACCAAGTGTGATTGTAATAGATGAGTCTATGTGTGTACTAAGGATTGTTCAAGGACGAACAATGGTTTAATTATGGGGTGGTGATGTTCGGCATATTTCTATGCCCATTTGCCTTGTTTTTGCCCATTATTTTCCTTATTTTGAGTTCATAATCCTAATAAAATGCATGTATTCATATGTTTGTGTGTTTTGTACACTAACAAACATTCTGAGGTGTTTTATGTAGGAAGCCAAAGAAAAAGGACCCAAAATGTACCAAGGTTGAAGAATTAAGAAGATAAAAAGAAGGTTCTGGGGCTATAGTGGGCGCCCTGCGCCAGGTCCTTAACTCCTTGGCTAAATTCATCAAATTCTGGTGCTATGGCTAGTGGCCTCGAGACAGCTACTTGACTTTAGAAGATGATCATTTTAACTCCTTGGCGAGATGGTGGGCATGGAGCCCTAGAGTATCCAAGAGTTAGAGAAAATCATCAAAATTCTAGTGAGATGGAGGCGGCCTCGCGCTATAAGGTTCAAAAAGTGAAAAATTTTGACTAAAACTTTGAAGAGATAGTGAGAGTGGCGTGCCATATGTGCTGAAAATATAGAAAAATTGGATAAGTCTTTGGCGAGATAATGGGGGGGATGCACCAGGTCCATCTCAGAGCTAAAATTGCAGAAAATTCTCCTAAGTCTGTGGGGAGATGGTAGGGCGGCGCGCTAGACCTATTTCGGGCCAAAATTGCTGATTTTAAGGCCATGTATTTGAGGGAAGAAGCATCATTTCAATACTCAACTCTAAATATATTATGTAGGGCGTTTGTTAAGGGGGATTTTGATAGATTTTTCGAACTTTTGTTCATTTTAACATTACGAATTTCATCTTTAGAGGCTTGTAAGCAATTTGGAAGAATGACCTAATTCTAGACTAGGTTTCTTCTCTTTGTTACTCTCTACTTTGTATGATGATGAATATGTATTCATTTTTTCACTTGTCTATGAGTGGCTAAACTCATATTCTAGAGTTTTGTCCACGGTGGAAGGTTGAATGTTTGATTTTTTAATTTAATCTAGATTCGATTCTTCATTTTGATTGTTTGTACTTTTTTTTTTTGTTTCTTATTTATGAGATTGATAACCTTATGAGTAAATCTGTTGGATTTTGATTGAACTTAGTAAAGGGAATTGAAAGGGTTAAAGGTAAATACAAAACGTGAATTCAAAGACCCTCAAACCTATTGGTGAGAGGATAGAAGTTGTTGTTGAGGATCGTGATATACTCTTCAACCCTGTTTAGTTGAAATACAAGTAGGCATAATCGTTTTTTCATGCTTCTCCTATGACCATAGGGATATAGGCATTAGGGTTCATGAAATAGTTCTTGGATGCTAGGGATAATGGCAAGAAATGGGATAGTAACTTGCGACTAGCAACTGTAGGAAGAATCGTTTTAATGTAATTATGTCTTGAAAACTCAACCTAAAACAAAGCATGCACCACTTCCCTAGATTGTCATCATCATTGAAGTAAAACTAATCTTGCAACCATTTTAGATATTTTTGTATTTAATGTTTTAGTAGTTAATTTCCCAAACCAATCCCCATTTTAATTGTTTTGTTAGAATAGAGATAATAAAATAATAACCTCATAACAATTGTACTGACTTTGTGNCATCTCATCAGCCTTCACCCATTTTTCATAGGCTTTGATTTGGTCCATAATAAAATAATAACCTCATAACAATTGTACTGACTTTGTGGGTACGATAATAGGGGCTTCAAGTTCTATGTTACTTGACAACCACTTGCACTTGGGCGACATCTAGTTTTTTGCATTGTTACCGGGAACTTGAATATTGTTTGATCATTTGTAGATTAGAATTTTATTCTGCTATTCTGCATTTTACATTTGTTTCTTTGCTTTTGTGATGTTTATAGGGTTGTGCACTTAGTGTATGCAAAGTACGAGAAGTCAAGAATTATTTTTGACTTCTCTTGATCCTGAAATTAAGAGGACCTTTAGAAGGTTAATCATGGAGGACAATGCGCAAGCGCAGGGCAACAACCAAGAGAGAGTTCCAGTGTTGAACATCACTAGGACGAACTTGGAGAATGCTTCTAAAGAGATCATCAATCCGGCTATCACTGTGAGCTTTGAGTTAAAAGAAGAGACTGTGCAGTTGGTCCAAAACACTAGCCAATATGTGGGAAAGTCGCAAGAGGATCCCCACAAGCATCTGATGGCATTCGTGGAGCTGAGTTAGAATTTCCATTACCAGTACGTGTCATGAATATGTGAAGCTAACTTTGTTTCCATTTTCACAGATTGGTGAAGCAAAGGACTGGCTTCAAAATGAGCCTGCAAGTTCCATCAGAATATGGGAGGTTCTTTCCAGCAAATTCATCAATAGGTTTTCTCTTGAAGGAGAACCAATGAGTTGAGAGGGAAGATCTCCGAGTTTGTACAAAAAGATGGTGAGACCTTGGCTCAGGCATGGGAACATTACAAAGGTTGTGTCAGAGAATTTCAGCATCACATACAGCCTAAGGAGATAATTGGGCACAACTTTATATAGGGTCTTAAGCTCAAGTCAAAGATCCTGCTTGATGCTACCGCACTCAGACGGATTCTGTCAAAAAGCTATGATAAAATAAAGCTCTCTTGAACCTCATATCAGTGGGAATTTAGGATTACCAAGACTCAGGCAGAGGATTCGCAGCAGCTTGAGGTACATGGTGTTGCAGCAATCAGAGCAGACATTAGCCAGCTGGTCAATGTGATTAGCAAACTTCTAACCACACTAGCAGGAAACCAAGTACATCAGCTACATCATGTGAAAACTTCATCATCGTCTTATGGAGCATGTGAGGAAGGTCATGCATATTCAGGTGTTCCACTTAATCCCCAATCTTTTTTTTAAGACAACAGAATCGTGGTGGAGGTTTTGCAGGTAATGGCTTCAATCAGGGAAACTAGAATGCAGCGAATCCCTCATAGGAAGGGAACCTAAACTTCCAAAGGCCCCAAAATGGTTATCAAAGGCCTCAGGGACAACAGTTGAGCAGTTCTCTTGAGGAGACAATGAAGCAATGGATGGAGCAACTGTCACGCCATGAGTTTACACCCTGGACGGAACATGGTACTTGAAGCCACAAGTGACCCCAAGTCAACCCCTTGTCTATCATACACTGGCACTCTGAGTAGCACAAAATAAATACAACGGAATTAGTAGGAAGAATATAAATATTAATATAAATAAACTGAATCATAATACTGATGATAGTAGAACAAACTACAAGGCTCTGAAAAAACAACTAAGTCTGAAAAATAAGTCTAAGTCTGAAAGCCACTAGGTCTGATGAACTGCTAGGACAAACCCCCAGCTAGCTCGAGATCAACTGAAAGAAATGAAATCATGACTTAGACAAAAAATATTCACCCTTGGAGGATGAGGACTCACTAATTCGCAGAGCTGAGGTCTTCGAGAAGTAAACGGCTAACGAAACTGGGATTGTGATCCTGCAGCTGTATCATAAAATAATACAGCATAAAAGGTATTCGTTAGTACTTCGAATGTACTGAGTAAGTGAGAGTAACATAACACAATGAAATAAAAAATAAAGAAATGCTGAAATGGAAGTCATGCAATAACCAACAAAATCTACTAACTGAAATAACTGAAATGCTAAGGTGGTCGAGAAGACCCTATCTGATGGTCAACATGTTCTAAGTCTGGTATATGATCTGAAATTAAATGGTCTAAGACTGAACTAAACTGACTAGTGGGAGAGTCTATAACCAACATATAACCATGTGAGCTAAACGTGGAGTCCGATGTATACACCCCACCGGTAGGACCCAATATACCTTGCCAGGGTATAAAGGCATGAACTAAGTCATCACAATAATCTGGGGCCAATCAGGCCAATAAATACTAAAAGCTACGATGGCAGCATAGTTTTGGGAACCTGGGTGTGCTGGAACCCCGGTCCGCTCAATGCTAAGTCCTACTCCCACTGGAAAACCTAAACTGAATACTAAGCTGATAGCTCAAAACTGGGGTCCAAAAACTAGTTAAGGATATAACTAAAAGTGCCCTAAGAGTCTTATCAGAACAGATTCTGAAACTGGGTTTTAGACTGGTCAGAGCTGCTCATATAGAAGCGGCGTAACCGTCTAAGAGCAAACTAAAATTTGAGTTGGGGTCCTGAGGCTGGTCAAAGCTAATTGACTAAAGTGTAATGACCGCCTAATGGACCACTAAACTGGATTCTAAATCTAATTTTGATAACTGAGAGGTGATACTGACACCTCAGGAGTTTCTGAAGTCAAACCGATCAGCTGACATCTCTGACTAACACTGAGTATTCTAGCATTCTTGTTATACTGAGTTTGAAAAAAATATAATGGAGATTTAATACTACTGGAAGCAAGGCCCCACTTATCAATTTATCTGGTAAACTACTAGGGGCTCATGTAGCCCATGCTAGATTAATCGTATTCAGGGATTTCCTAGAAAGTTTGGAATTTCAAGTTAAAATTAATATTCAAGCACTAAAGCAGAATTCGGGATTTTGTAAATCAATGAACATGACTAGATTTTCATCATCACAATATTTTTCATTGTTGCAAACACAATCTGAGAAAAATAACTATAATTAACATAGAGCAGTATTTCTCATGAATTCAATGAGGTCTATTAAGGATTTTCTTAACATTCGAAAATCTATAGGGCTAGAATTCACCTTTTGTGAGAATAATCATAAATCGATGAGAACAAAACTAAATTAATTATAGACATCATTCTATGCGGATTCTAGGAAAATTACATGGATTCTATTCACATTCGAAAAACTCAAGGCCAAGATTTATGGAGTAAATTAGAGAGATTTTGGGGACACAAGGGAAGAACTATTCCCTTATTGAATTCCCACATACCTAACTTCAATTTCCTTGGAGAAGGAGCTTGAATCTGCTACAATAGGTGCGAAGCCCTAGTCTTTCCTGAGAGTTATTGAGAGGAAATATGATCGATTCTATTACGTGGGGAATGAGGGGAAAAATCATTCATTCCTTTAATATCTCTGAAATTTAACCTAAAACGATGTAATTTCAAGCTTAGGAATGTAGGAAGTTACTGAAAGACCCTTGAAAAATCATAGGGAAAAACTTATCGTTAGTCCTCACGGGTGACCCAATGGGTCGTGATCTGTGACCATGACTCGTGGTCACACTCATGAGGTTCACTGCTGGAAATTCACTGATGGTCACCACGAGGGACCTAAGGAGTCCTTGTTAGTGACCAAAACTCGTGGTCACCTGTCATGGACCACACTGTCCAAAAGCCCTGAAGTCCCCACGGGTGACACCACGACTTGTGGTGACCTATAATGAGTCGTGGTGAGTACCCATTGGGTACACTACCTATCTTATTTAATTCTTGACCCAGGCCTGACCACGAGTCACATAACGGGTCGTGGTGAAGGACCAGGACTCGTGGTGACACAAGTTAGGTGCACTATCTAATAATCATCTGGGGCTAGTAAAGGGAGATGTCACGACTTGGTCCTGGTGATCACGACTCATGGTCACCATCCGTCAGGTACGCTGCCTCGTCTTCTCTATATATTCAGTGCCACTTCCCACAATTGACCTAACGAGTCGTGGGGACTGACCACGACTCATGGTCTCGTCCGTGGGGTATTCTTCTCCCAACTTTTAACCCTCATCTCCTAGCCTCCCCACGGTCACATCATGACTCGTGGGAACCTCCAATGGGTCACTCAACAACCCGTCCTGTGCCTGGTGACAGATTTTCTAGTTTTTCTAAAATTTTCCCTTTTTGAGTCACGGGTCTAATCTTTACGTGTCTGGGGCATTACAGTATCTCCCCCTTGGGAACATTCACTCTTGAATGTTGGAAAACACACAAGAAATTAGAGAATAATAATCAAAATTTTCAAATACTGCTCATTTGAATCCAAATTTGATAGAATGACTACCTTCATTTCAAAATACATAACTGAACTGAATTTAGCTTTCATACATACATCCATAACGTCAAAGAAACTTGAATACATGATTTGAACATGAAACTAAATTGAGTTGTTGGACCAAAACTAATATCTCAAGTTGTAACAGAGCCGGTAGAAAATAAGTGTGGGTATTTTGCCATCATATCTGCTTCGGCCTCCCACGTAACTCCCTCCACCTGCTGATTTCTCCATAAGACTTTGACTGGAGCTACTTCCGTTTTCCTCATCTTATGAACTTGACGATTAAGGATTTGGACTGGGACCTCCTTATATGAGAGACTATCCTTTATTTCTACACTATCCAATGGCACAACTGAAGTTGGATCTCCGATGCATTTCTTCAAAAGTGATACATGGAATACAGGGTGCATAGATGCTAACTCTAAAGGTAACTCCAGCTCATAAGCTACCTTGCCAATTCACCTCAGAATTCTGTAAGGTCCCACATATCTCAGACTGAGATTTCCTTTCTTCCCAAACCTCATCACTCCTTTCATTTGCGAAATTTTCATATAGACCCAGTCGTCCACAACAAACTCCAATTCTCTTCTCCTTACATCAGCATAAGATTTCTGATGGCTTTGAGTTGTTTTCAATCTTTCTCTGATAAGTTGTACCTTCTGCATAACTTCATGAACCGAGTCTGGCCCGATTATAGTAGCTTCACCCACTTCAAACCACCCCATAGGAGATCTCCATTTGGATATTGGAGTGGTAACTGTTGTTGTACGCAAACTCAATAAGAGGTAAATGGTCATCCCAATTGGCATTGAAATCAATCGTGCATTCTCTCAACATATCTTCTAGGGTCTAAATAGTCCACTCAACTTGCCCATCTGTCTGCGGGTGAAAAGCTGTCCTGAGCTTGACCTGGGTGCCAACCCCCTTCTGATAAGACTTCCAGATATGTGAGGTGAACTCAGTACCTCCGTCTGAGATGATAGATAATAGCACTCCATGAAGCCTGACCAAATCTCGAATATAAAGTCTAGCATAGTATTCAGCTGAATCCATCGTTTTGACTGGGAGGAAATGTGTTGACTTAGTCATCCAATCTACTACTACCCATATGGAATCATGTTGCCAATGTGTTCAAGGTAAACCTGTAACAAAATCCATATTCACTTCTCCCCACTTCCACGTGGGTATGCTGATATCCTAGGTCATACCTCCCGGTCTCTGATGCTCTACCTTGACTTGCTGGCAATTCGGGCAGTTGGCTACAAATTCAACAATATCTCTCTTCATGCCGTTCCACCAATAAATATCTCACAGATCGCGGTATATTTTGGTAGCACTAGGGTGGATAGAGTACCTCGAGCTGTGTGCTTCAGCCAATATTTGCTATCTCAGGTCACCGACGTCCGGTACACATAATCTGCACTGGTAATGGAGAACACCATCTCCCCTTTTTGAGAAAGCCTCAACCTCTTTCCTGAGAACTACTTCCTTGAGTTTAAGAATTATGGGATCTTCATCCTATCTAGACTTGACTTCCACAACCAAGGAAGAGTATGACCCGCTTTGCATCACTACTCCACCCTTAGCTGAGTCAACTAATTGCACCCCTAACCGAGCTAGCCTGTGAACATCCTTTGCCAACTCCCTTTTGCCTTCTTCAACATGAGCCATGCTACCCATAGACACTCTGCTTAGGGCATCAGCCACCACATTGGCTTTGCCCAGGTGATACAGCACACTGATGTCATAGTCCTTTAGGAGCTTTAACCACCTTCTTTGATGAAGATTTAGGTCCTTCTAACTGAATACATACTGGAGGCTCTTGTGATCAGTGAAAACATCAACATGAGCCCCATACAGGTAGTGTCTCCATAGTTTTAGCGCAAACACCACCGCTGCTAACTCCAAGTCATGAGTGGGATAATTTTTCTCATGAACTTTGAGCTGCCTGGAGGCGTAGGCTATCACTTTTCCCAATTGCATCAAAATGCAACCGAGAACTCTAGAAACATCACAATATGCTACAAATCCTTTTGATCCTTCCGGTAGGGTCAATATTGGAGTGGGAGTGAGTCGAGTTTTTAATTCCTGAAAACTCTTGTAACTTGCATCTGACCACTGAAACTTCACCTTCTTCCGAATCAGCCTAGTTAGTGGAGATGCTATAGAAGAGAAATCCTCTACAAAGTGTCGGTAATAACCGACCAGACCTAATAAGATTATGGTTTCGATTGGGGAGGTTGGTCTGGGCCAGTCCTTCACTACTGCTATCTTTTGAGGATCAACCTAAATTCGCTCACCCGAGACCACATGACCCAGGAAGGTCACGGACTTCAACCAGAATTCAAACTTGCTAAACGGGTCGTTGTACCATCCGTTGTCACCACTGCTTCCCTGAACCCCCGCTTTTCCACGACTGCCTTCAATGACTCGTGGTATCCACCCACGATTTGTTGAGTCGTCCATTTTGTGATATTTTTGCCAATTTTCTGCACTTTTCACTTTTAACTCCCAGGTGTATTCTTAGGCCTTTCCGGGGTATTACAATATCTTCCCCTTGGGAACATTCGTCCCCAAATGTAGAAAACAAGCAGAAAATAGAAACATACAATTTATCATAGCTATATAATGATCATTTTAACCGAAACTTTCACGGAATGACTACCTCCGAATCTGACCACATAGCTGAACTGATCTCACGCCTCACATATGAATTCATACACATAAAAGAAACTTGCACACATAAACTGAACATGAAAACTAAATATAGACATAGGGAAAAACTGATACCTCAAGTCGGGACTGAGCCGGTAGAGAACAAATCTGGGTATTTAGCCATCATATCCGCTTCGGCTTCCCACATAGCTCCCTCAACGTGCTGATTTCTCCATAATACTAACTGAAGCTACTTCTTTGTTCCTCAGCCTCCGAACCTGACGATCCAAGATTTCAATAGAAATTTCTTCATAACTGAGGTTGTCCTTCACTCCAATGTTGTCTACCGGAACTACCAAGGCTGGATCACCTAAGCACTTCTTCAAAAGTGACACATGAAAGACGGGACGAACTGAAGATAACTCCGATGGCAAGTCCAACTCATACGCCACCTTACCAACTCTTCTCACAACCAGTAGGGGCCAATATAGCGGGAACTGAGTTTACCTTTCTTTCCGAACCACATGACTCCCTTCATGGGATATACCTTTAGAAATACCTAGTCGTCCATACCAAACTCCAAATCTCTTCTTCTCACATCAGCATACGATTTCTGATGACTCTAAGTGGTTTTAAACTGGTCCCGTATTAACTGAACCTTCACCATCGCCTCATGAACTGAATTTGGGCCTCTCATAGCTGCCTCACCAACCTCGAACCATCCGATGGGAGATCTACACCTTCACCCGTAATGAGCCTCGAACGGTGCCATCTGGATATTGGAGTGGTAACTGTTATTATAAGCAAACTCGATCAAGGGAAAATGATCATCCCAACTACCTTCAAAATCCATAACATATGCCCTCAACATATCCTCAAAGGTCTAAATGGTTCGTTCTTCTTTGCCGTCTATTTGCGGATGGAAGGTTGTACTGAGCTTAACTTGTGTCCCAAGTCCTTTTTAAAAAGAATGCCAGAATTGAGAGGTAAACTGAGTACCTCGATCTGAAATAATAGACAAGGGAACTCCATGAAGTCGAACTAACTCCCGAATATACAACTTAACATAATCCTCCGCTGAATCCGTGGTCTTGACCAGTAGGAAGTGTGCCGCCTTACTTAGCCTATCCACCACCAACCAAATGGAGTCATAGTGTCGGCGAGTACGAGGTAGGCCTGTAACAAAGTCCATATTAATCTCTTCCCACTTCCAAGTGGGGATGCTGATATCTTGAAGTACGCCTCCCGGCCGTTGATGTTCAACTTTCACTTGCTGCCAGTTTGGGCATTTTTCTATGAACTCCGCAATATCTTTCTTCATACCATCCAACCAATAGATTTCTCGCAAATCCCGATACATTTTCATGAATCCTGGATGAATAGAATATCTAGTACCATGTGCCTCATGCAATATCCGAACTCTAAAATTATCAACGTTCGAAACACATAGTTGACCCTGGTATTGTAGCACACCATCTCCCCCATGGGAGAAGACCTCCACCTTCTGACTCCTCACCGCCTCCTTCAGCTTCCTCAATATTGGATCCTTGTCTTGCCTAGATTTAATATGAACTACCAAGGACGATTCTGACCCATTATGTACAACAACACAGCTATCGATCGAATCGATCAATCTAACTCCTAGCCTTACGGCCGGTGTACATCCTTCACCAACTCCTTCATTCCCTCATTCACGTGGGACACACCTTCCATGGAGAGTCTACTAAGTGCATCCGCAACCACATTAGCCTTGACCGAGTGGTAAAGGACAGTCATTGTTACACCCCGTAAAATTCCTGACACATAGATGGCCTATTCGCATGTTGGTTAAGAGTATTTGAGTGCCAAACATGCTAGAAAAAGGCCCGGGAAAAGACCGGATGAGAAACCTGTCGAACCATCGCGAAAGGAGCTGGGGAAGAGCCCCTCCGCGATGGCAACGTGTCACGGAGGGGGAGCCTCCGCGTTGGCTCCGTGACACGTTGGCCCTATCCAGGCTCAAGTATATAAAGCCTCCAA
>JACEIK010000082.1:206427-228792 GCA_018107945.1 Datura stramonium | reverse complement strand
CCTGAAGCCCTGCTCCTCTGATCACCCCTGGTTTTGGATGGGACACTAGCTGATGATGGTGCTGGGGCGAGTGACCTATGCTGAAACTGTGGACGGTAGCCACCGTCGGACCTCTGATATGAAAACCCACGACTATCTGTCCAAGCCCTCTTTACCTCCCTCTCCCTCGCATGAGCTGCCTCCATCTGCTGGGCTTACAACACTATTCACGAAAAGTCCATATCCTGGTGAAGCATGGAAGTCCTGCAATCCTTATCTAAATAACCAGCCACACCATGAACAAATCGGCTCACCCGTGCCCTCTGATCCATCACCAACTCTAGGGCGTATTTCGAAAAGTGAATGAACTCAAGTGAATACTCCATCACTGTCATCTTCCCTTGCTTGAGGTTAACAAACTCAACTGCCTTCAATTCCCTCATTTCTCGAGGGAAGAATCTATCAAGAAAAGCCACGTGGAACTCATCACAGTTGATAGGGCCCGCTCCCGCTGCCCTACTGTCCTTCCATTGCTTGTACCAAATATGAGCGACCTCCTTTAGCTGATAAGAGGTCAAGTCCACATACTCCCCATTTGTCACTCCCATAACCTGAGTGACCTTCAGGATCCCTTCAATGAACTCATGTGGATCCTCTTCCACCTTCAATACCGTGAACTCAGGAGGGTTCATCCTCAAGAAGTCTCTAATCCAAGCCGCCGCCGCCGCATTGCCATTTTGTGGAACCTGTGCAATAGCCTGCTGATTGACCTGAGCTATCAAGGCCTGCGCCAACATCTGAATCGCCACCCAAAACTTGGCGTGGGCAGCTAGCTCTGGTGCCTGGGGCTCCGAAACAGGTGGGGCTTGCTGATGCCCATGATCATTGCCATCTCTATGGCTTTCAGCATTTCCATTCCTCCTTCTATTCATTCTTCTAGGAGCCATAATTTTGCAATCGTGAATCGCATGAATTAGAAGGATGGAAAAGCTTTTCATCGCATGACATAGAACATGAAAAAAGGGAACATTTCCTAAAATGTTTAGTAGCCTCTTCGTCATAGGTGTGGTGCGCTTCACACTCATAAAAAAGACTCTACCTAACGCGGCTTTCAGAAACCCTAGGACACTTAAAACCTATTGCTCTGATACCAAGTTTTTCACGACCCAAACGTACACCTAGATTTTAGACATGGGACAAGGGACTCCGAGGGACCCCAAGTCGACCCATGGCTCATGCATACAACTAATCTCATTCACATAAGCATAATGATAATCATAAAGATATAGCGGAAACGTAATCATAGCATAGCATCAAGAAATACCAACGTTTACATAGCGGAGTACTACATACTTGTCTGAAAGCCTCTAATACATAAGATGGGTTGATGGGACAACATCCCCAACTAACCCGACCAATAAGAAAACATAAACAATAAGAAAGTCTGTAAAACAGCCCTCGTAATATGAGGACTCACCATCAAGCTGAAGCGTAGGCTGAGATGGCCTAAGGGCGAGGATGAGCCTGTGATCCGGACCTTGTATCATGAAATGATACAACATAGAAAGTATGCGGTCAGTACGTGAAATGTACTATGTATGCAAGGTAAGTAAAACGGGAATTTTTGAAAGTAAAGTAAACTCATAAATAGACATAGGAGAGGGACATCATGCTTGCATAAAAAATCTTCATAATAAAACATAAGGCTCAAGACTTTCAAATCATTCATAATCATTCATTATCATAATTGTAGATAACTTTATCATAATATAAATTGATCCAATAACATAAATATAACAATGCATAAAACAAGTGGAACAATGGGAGGACTCGTCATAACCGACACGATCATGGTAGAGCCTTTCATGATGCCCCACGGTCTCGCTCAAGTGGGCAGAGCCAACCCTGGCTTGCCAGGCAAGGGTCGTGCATAAGGTCTGATATCACATTTGAGGGGATCATTATCATAACATCATAACATTTACAACCCACGGTGGCACGTGGTTATCAGACACCGGCGTAGTCCTTTGAACGCTGGTCTGCTCGGTGCTAGACACGGCTCCCAAAAACATGCATATAGGCTCATACATAAATCATTAACATCATACATACAATTCATTGGCTAAGATATAACATTTATCATCATCGATCCCCTTTAAAACATGCTTAGCCAAGAATCAAGGCCCTTTTTATCGACGAACATCATAAATCGATAAATCATGAAAGTTGTTTCATAAATCATAAATTATTCTTCATCGTATGGGCATTTCCCAATGCTTCATCATACTCAATTCTTTCAAAATATACTCATAAACATGGGTAACTTTGATTCATGCATTTCCATAATCAATAAACATAAAATAATTAATATTCATCATAAATCATAATTTCCATGAACTTCCATAAATGGGCAATTTAGATTTAAAAAGATTGAAACCTAATTTTGAAGAAAATAATACAAAACCTGCCCAACATGAATATTTCAATAATTAAAACTCAATTAAAATATGTCCATAAGGAGAAATCACATTGACATGCTTTGGGTAAAAACCCATGGAATTTGAGTAGGAGAATGCATGACATTAATCGAAATTGGGCATGCGTGAGGAAGAATTCCACCCATTTTAAAACCCTACATACTTGGGGATAGATGGACTCGAAGTTCCTTGAACACCCACAAAGAAATTTGAAGAAAATTTGGGGAAGAAGGCCTTGAATCTACCAAAAACCTCTCTAAAATCCTTGCATGAGAATGGGCATGCAATAGGGACTTAACTCCTCTTATCAAACTCAGAAAATATCCAAGACGACGTAGTTTAGGGGCTAAAAATAAGGAAAGGTCGAAAATACCCTTTAAATAATTTCCCTGAAAACTAACTGGACGGACCAACGACCGACCCAATGGGTCGTGGCAATATACCACGACTCTTGGTATTGAGTCGTCGGGTGCACTGTCTCATAATATATCTTATATCCCTTCCCACGACTCGACAGGACGAGTCATTACAATGAATCACGGGTCGTTGAATCGACCGTTGTCAGCCCCTTGACCAAATCTGACTCCCCTTTCCACAAGCCTCACCACGACTCACGGTGGCTTCCAACGAGTTGTGGTCTCCAACCGTTGAATGCACTGGAAACTTCAACCAACAAGAAATAACTTGAAACAATGGGTCGTTGTGTCTCACAACGAATCGTGGGACGGCTCGTGGCTTCCTCCCCAGCCTAAGCTTAGTCTTTCTAACGACTAGTAAAAATGAATCGTTCCCAACAACGGGTCATTGTACCGTCCGTTGTCACCACTGCTTCCCTGAACCCCCCTTTTCCACGACTTCCTTTGACGACTCGTGGTATCCACCCACGAGTTGTTGAGTCGTCCGTTCTGTGATATTTTTGCCAGTTTTCTGCACTTTTCACTTTTAAATCCCGGGTCTATTCTTAAGCCTTTCTGGGGTATTACACGGGCTGGCAAAAATATAATGGAGATTTAATACCACTGGCAACATGGAATTGCCTAGAAAGTTTGAAATTTCAAGTTAAAATTAATATTCAAGCACTAGAGCAGAATTCAAGATTTTCTATATCAATGAATAGGACTAGATTTTCATCATCACAAATATTTTTCATTGTTGAAAAACAAAAATTGAGAAAAATAACTATAATTAACGTACAACATTATTTATCATTAATTTAATGAGGTCTATTAAGGAATTTCTTAACATTCAAAAAGTCTTCAGGGCTAGAATTCACCTTTTGTGAGAATAATCATAAATCGATGAGAGCACAACTAAATTAATTATAGACATCATTCTATGCAGATTCAAGGAAAATTACATGGATTCTATTCACATTCGAAAAACTTAAGGTCAAGATTTATGGAGTAAATTAGAGAGATTTCGGGGACACAAGGGAAGAACTATTACCTTGTTGAATTCCCACATATCTGAGATGAATTTCCTTGGAGAAGGAGCTTGAATCTGATTCAATGGGTGCAAAACCCTAGTCTTGCCATAGAGTTCTTGAGAGGAAATAGGAACGATTTTTAAAAGTTTTACGTGGGGAACGAGGGGAAAAACATTCATTATCTTTAACATATATGAAATTTAACCTAAAACAACGTAGTTCCAAGCTTAGGAATGTAGGAAATTATGGAAATACCCTTGAAAAATTATAGGGAAAAACTAATCGTCAGTCCTCACGAGTGACCCAACGGGTCGTGATAACACACTCGTGAGGTTCACTTCTTGAAATTATCTAATGGTCACCACGAGGGACCTACTGAGTCACAGTTAGTGACCACGACTCGTGGTCACCTGTCGTGGACCATACTGTCCAAAAGCCTTGAAGTCCCCACGGGTAACACCACGACTCGTGGTGACCCATAACGAGTTGTGGTGAAGACCGGTTAGGTATACTTCCTATCTCCTTTAATTCATGACCTAGGCCTGACCACAAGTCACTTAAACAGTCATGGTGAAGGACCGCGACTCGTGGTGACACTCGTTAGGTGGACTGTGTAATAATCGTTCGGGGCTAGTAATGGGAGACGTCATGACTCGTTACTAGTGACCACAACTTTTGATCACCATCCGTCAAGTACACTTCCTTCTCTTATCTATATTTTCACTGCTACTTGACACGACTAACCTAACGACTCGTGGGGACTGACCACAACTCGTGGTCTCATCCATGGGTTACCCTTCTCCCAACTTTCAACCCTCATCTCCTGGCCTCCCCACGAGTCACATCACGACTCGTGGGCATCTCCAATGGATCAGTAAATGACCCATCTTGTGTCTGGTGATAGATTTTCCAATTTTTATGAAATTTTCCCTTTTTGAGTCTCGGGTCTAATCTTTGTGTTATTGGGGCATTACAGCATTAGACTCAGGTAGTGAATTAGATGCAAAAATCCATCCATGAGATTGAGAGGCAGATGGAAAAATTGGTCCTGCATCAAACAAATAGACTAAGGGGAGTACTTTCGAGTAACATCGAGAAGAATTCCAAAGAAAATGTGAGTGCAATCTCTTTTTGCAGTGGTAAGGAACTGGGTGAGGTTATCCCTAGATTATCTAAGGGTAAGGATGAGCAGGTTGAGAAGTCCAAGAATGAGGTCGGGGAATTAAGCAACTCACAACGAAAAGCTGTAGTAGCTCGACCAGCACCCCCATTTCAGAAGAAAAATATGGATACAACTTGTAGGAAGTGTCTTGACTTGTTGAAGTAGGTACATGTTAAAATTCATTTGTTGGAGCTTTTGAAAGAAGTTCCAAAATATGCTAAGTACCTAAAGAATATTGGGTCTAATAAGAGGTGGTTAATAGAATTTGAGACTGTGGCTCTTATAGAAGAGTGAAGTCCTCAGGTCTAAAATAAAATTCAAAAAATGTATAAGGACCCCAGGAGCTTAACCCTTCCTGTGGTGATTGGAGACGAGGAAGTTGGTTCAGCTTTATGTGATTTGGGTTCTAGCATCAATTTGATGCCTGCATCCTTGTTCAAAACTTTGTGTTTAGGTGAACCTCATCCTTCCACAATGACTCTATAGCTGGCAGTCCAATCTCTGGCATACCATGATAATATAGTAGAAGACTTCTTGATAAAGGTAGGACCTTTCATTCTTCAAGTGGACTTCATAATCTTAGATTACAAAACTAATGCAGCAATTTCCCTCATTTTGGGGAGAGGTTTTTAGCCACAGCAGATGTCGTCATATAGGTGAAGACAAACAAGTTACCTACGGAGTTGGATAGTTAACAAGCAATTTTTGAAATGGTTAAATCATCAAGGATGCCTCCTCACTATGAGGACCTTATAGTTAATCCGGTAGTAGAACTTGGAGGATGTAAGTAGTTTGTTGAGCAGTGTAAGCTACATGAAAGTTCTTTGAATTGTCAATTTGGTCACCCATTTCACTTGTATGAAGGAGTGATAGGGTCCATAGATGTGCCACGATGTTAAATCAGGTGATACATGGGAGGCAATCAGTGACTGTCATGCCACGACTATAACTAAGGTGCTTCGTGGGAGGCGACCCATCATTATAACATTTTTATATTCTTTCTTTGTTTTTAGGGATGAAAAGAGATTTAGAGGAAAAAAGAGCTGGGAAAATAAGCTAAAAAAGTTAATTCTGGGGGTGAGATATCTGACGTGGGATGCAAAGTTTTAAACTCTAGAAGAAAAAAATTTGGATATGTGGTGTTATGGGTGGTGCGCCACGCCAACCCCCATTCCTAAAGAATTTTTTTTCTATGTTTATGGTAATAGAGGGGCCAGCATGCTAGAGGCCATTTGGAAATTTTTTTTTGGTTAATTTGGGTTGATGTTGACTCAAAGACCTTAAAATTACAAAAAAAAACCCAAGCCCCACACTCTTATTTAAATTCCCACTCATCCTTTTTCTTCAGAAAGTTGTAAAACAAAAAAACAAAAGTTCTCTCTCTCTCCCGCTTAACCCGTAATTCCCCTCCCCCTCCACCTCCCCTTCCTTGTTACCTTCTCCAAGCTTTGGTGAAGCTTCAGTTCTCAACTCAAATAAGTATTTTCCTTATCTCTTTTTTAGGTAAAGTTGAAAGCATTCTCCCACATCCTTCTTCCCCGAGATTAAAGAACCAAATCGCCATTGTTGATGGAAAGCTTAAATTTCATATCATGTGTATCCTTATTTGTTAAATTATTTTTGGTTGAATATCATTATTTGGAGTGATGGGGATGAATGGGAATGGTGAATTGAATTCATGAATTTGGTGGGTAGGTGCATTAATTGTTGAGAGAGGAAGTACATGGGCGTTGAGTTCTTAAATCTAAATAAGTTTTAGGTTGTTAAAATTCATGTTAGTTCATTATAGATGGTAGTAAATTATTTGTTAGGTTGTTGAATGAGTTGAATAATGCTACCTCCATTTTTGAATTACTTGAACTTAAAATTAAAGGAGGGAATGTGAGAAGGATGGCCAATTAAGGCATTCTTGAAAAGCTAAATATGAAAGGAGAGTTGAAGACTTCATGAACATAGTTGGACTTATAGTTGGTGAATGAATTAGTATTGTGAGGTTGGATGATGATGGGGGATGTCTTGAATACCCCATTGGACAAAGTCTCACCATTATGCTAGTGAATTAAGTGTATGGTCAAATTTTCACCATTATGCTAGTGAATTAAGTGTATGCTAGTAAACACTTAATTAGCTAGCCTTGTTATTCATGAACTAATCGTGTGCAGTTCTTGATTTTTGTTTAATAGGTACCATGGCACCGAGAGGAAGCAAAGAAATGGATATTATGGTAGCAGGCAAAGGTCTAAAGAGGATCCGGAAAGGTACAAAGGGAGCCAATTCATCAATAGCTAAGGCTAACTTTGCTAAACGTTTTAGGGTACAGGAAGTGGAGCCTCATGAGCTTACCTGGTTCAACACGCAGAAGGAGGCTAAGTATGCTCCTGGAAATTGGATCAATGAGGGCTGCCTAGCACAAGAGTACCTTTCTATTCGGGACAAGCTCCGTGAGTTGGGGTTGAATACATCTTTACTGAGCTAGAAGAATGCAATCTCACCTTGGTGAGGGAGTTCTACACAAACTGGGACACATCATTTGGAAAGAGCACCAAAGTGAAGATAAGGGGTCAGGTCGTGTGATTCGCTTATAAAAGGTTCAATTCTTTTCTATGCACACTGGCAATAGACCCTTCAGAGTATTTTATTTTTCTTGAGAGACCTCCTTATCATGACATCCATCACACTCTCTATGGTGAGCATTCATCCACTTGATGGGCATCAGACCACAATGGCATTCACTCAACACTTGCATTCTCCTACTTAAAAAGGGAGGTGAAGGTTTGGGTGACGATAGTTTGTGTTGTGTTTCTCCCAGGGACTCACATAACAGAAATCACTAGAGAGAGGGTGGTGCTTTTGTACATGCTTGTGAAAGGGATACTGATTAATTTTGGTGTTGTGCTCCGGTATAATATGATGAGATCACAAGGCAACTATAGGTGGAAATACTGTAGTGGCAGTCTCTTAACCCTATAATTGCAAAGGCAAGATTTAAGGAGGAAGAGACAGATCTCCACCTAACTGTAAAAAGGCACCTAGTAGGGAAGATGATTGATATTACTAAAGTGGAGAGACCGTCACTTCCACAGCTCAAGCCCTCACTTTAGTTGATCACCAAGCTCCTGATGAGAGCTAGCAAGGTCATGTATTTGGGATGCTTAGCTTGCAATTGAGGATAGGAAGCTGACCTTCTATAGCCGAGGAGATGGAAGCCCTTGAGGATAGATACCCAGTCATGGAGTATGCCATACGAATGTGTAGAGTGGGACCTTCTTTCACTGAGCCGCTTGATAATGATGAGGCCACTGTGCTGACTGACGGTGTTGATAATCTAGATAATGATGAGGAGGAGGATTATGCTACTATGGGCGCTATGTAGGTTGATGGAGATGATGATGATGAGGAGGATTAGTATTACAATCCCGATGATGATGCTTAGTGGCCTAGGAAGTTCCTTTTTCCCTACCTTTTGATATGATTATGGGTACTGGGGACAATTCACTATTTACATGTGGGGTGGAGGAATGATTCCAGTTTATTCTTTAATTTCTATGTTTGTAAGACGTAGCATAGTTTCATTCTCATTGTAGTAGCTTTATAATTTATTAGGTCTTAGTCTGTAATAGCTAGTATGATGATGACCTGGGATGCCTTGGGATGTTGGTTTTGTCTTTGGTTGTTTACTTGTTTAGTGTTAGTTAAAAATTTAGTTTAAATTTTTTTAGTTTGTGTTCTTGTTGGTCAAGGGTGAGAAATTTCAGTAGCTTTGTTTGAAAATTTGTAAAAATTGGCATATCTCACCCACCCTTCAATTTTTCTTACGGCCTCGGATCTTTTCTGAAGGGGAATCCTTTGGACTAGATAAATTTTTATTTTTGTAGGAGTCATTGTAGTCATAGAATAGTGACCCTTCCATATGATAGATGGATGAAGACTGTCTTAAGGGAATTTTATCACGTTTTTTATTTTTTTAGGATTGAGTGGTAGATCATTCTCTTGTGTGCTTATGAATCTACTTAGCTGCTATGTATAGTCAGTAAAGTGGTCATCTTGAATGCATAAGTAAGGAATTAATGAGAGATACACATAGTTCTTTAATTTGACTCAAAATATCCTAAGGGCTTAATAATGAAAAATATCATTCAATATGATTGTGTGGATGTGTAGTTGTAGGAAGCTGACTAGACTCTTGATTGCAATGAGAAGTGAGTTGAATTGTCTTGTGTACTTATATTGTCGCATCTAGAACTTTACTTAGCATATATAAGATAGCTAATTCTTAGGGAGTTGGGATATGATCAAGGCATTTCTTTGAAAAAGAAGAGTTTTTCCATGTTTGTTTTACCTTCCTGTACATTCTCCCTAGTTAACCCTTTTTGAGCTTTTAAGCCTTATTCTTTCTTAGCCACAAAATTAGCTTAATCCCCCTCTTTGTGAGACGTCAGACTTGTTGATCCAAAGGAGTCTTAGGCACTTTGAGACTTGAAATTAAAGTTCAACCGAAGAATAAAGTTAAGGGAAATGGAAATTTTGTGGTAAGAGGAGAAAAATAGTAAGAAGGGTTGCTTATAGAATTGTGTTGTCTGCTTGTTGCTAGGGAAATGAAAGATAGAGCTTTAATTGCAAATTCTCATTGATTCTATCGGTAGAAAAGACTAGTAGTCAAGTAGTAAAAAAGGAGCATGAGAAGAAAAGAAAGAAAAAGGGCGAGTTAGTGAAGGGTAAATAAGCAAGAAAAAGGTGGTGGACTTGAAAAGTTAAAATGTCTTAAAAGTGCTTAGGGCGGTAGTCATTATAAAATAAATATCATTCCTACTCATCCCTTAGCCAATATTACAAGAAAAGACCTTATGATCCGAATCTCTTGAAACAACTATGTATTCTAAATGTACATTAAGGGCAAGCTTATTGTATGTGAGATATGTGCTTTACATTATCTGTGAGTGTGAGAGTGCCTTGCTTTGTACGTTCCATTTTTGTGCATTGATAATTCGAGAGAGGAACATCATTAATGGTGTGGGGCACAAGATGTCTAAGTCGGTGTATTATTTTTTGCGTGATCTATACTTAATCATGTTGTCCCTTTGTTTTGAAGGATGAGTCATTTATAGAGATTGTGTAGTCTTGATTTTGAAGCCTTTGCATGTGCTTGATGAGAATTGTTGTATGTTTATGAATCACTTGAATTATGCTCTATGCTAGTTGATTGAGTGTAAATGGTTAGAGATACCAAGTGTGATGGTAAAATATTAGTCTATGTGTGTATTAAGGATTGTTAGAGGATGAACAATGGTTTAAGTGTGGGGTGGTGATATTTGGCATATTTCTATGCCCATTTGCCTTGTTTTTGCCCATCTTTTTCCTTATTTTGAGTTCATAATCCTAATGAAATGCATGAATTCATATGTTCGTGTGTTTTGTACACTAACAAACGTTCTGAGGTGTTTTATGTAGGAAGCCGAAGAAAAAGGACCCAAAATGTACCAAGGTTAAAGAATTAAGAAGATAAGAAGAAGGTTCAGGGGCTATAGTGTGCGCCCTGCACCAGGTCCTTAGCTTCTTGGCTAAATTCATCAAATTCTAGTGTAATGGCTATTGCCCGTGCCAGCTACTTGACTTTAGATGATGATCATTTCAACACCTTGGCGAGATGGTGGGTGTGGAGCCCAGAACTTCCTAGACTTAGAAAAGATCACCAAAATTCTAGTGAGATGGCGGAGGTCTCGCGCCAAAACAGTCCAAAAGTGCAAGAATTTGACTAACACTTTGGCAAGATAGTGAGAGTCACATGCCGATATGTTGAAAGTGTAGAAAAATTGGCTAAAATTGGCTAAGTCTTTGGTGAGATGATGGGGGCGGCGCACCAGGTCCATCTTAGAGCTGAAATTGCTGGAAATTTGACTAAGTTTGTGGTGAGATGGTGGGGGCGGCGCGCCATAACTATTTGGGAGTGAAATCACTTATTTTGAAGCCATATATTGGAGAGTAGAACAGTCATTTCAAGGCTCAACTAGATATATATGCTCTAGGGTGTTTATTAAGGGGTCTTTTGATTGATTTTTCTATCTTTTGTTTGTTTTAACATTACATATTTCATCTTTATATGCTTGTAAGCAATTTGGAAGGAAGATCCAAGTCTACACTAGGTTTCTTCTTTTGTTTACTCTTTACTTTGTATGATGATGAATACATATTCATTTTTTCACTTGTCTATGAGTGGCTAAACTCATACTCTAGGGTATTGGCCATGGTGTATGGTTGAATGTTTGATAGGATGATTTAATATAGATTTGATTCTTCATTGAAGTTGTTTCTATTTACTTTTTTTAATTTCTTATTTATGAGATTTATCACCTTATTAATTAAATCTGTTGGCTTTCAATTGAATTTGGGAAAGGGAATCGAAAGTGTTAAAGATAAATAAAAAACAGGAATTCAAAGACTCTCAAATCCATTGGTGAGAGGATAGAAGTTGTTGTTGAGGATAGGGATATACCCTTCTCTAATGATCTGAACATAGGTTCGGACCGAGACACGAAACCTAGAACCACAATAGCTCCAAGTCGACCCATGGTATGAACACAATGGCTAAAAAGCATAAATTATTAAAAACTGATAAACTAAACATGAATAAGAGGAATTCTTCATACATATATCATAAAACCATAAAAAATAGTCAACACTTGAAAAGAGTAAACATCCATATAAATGTCAGATAAGCCTCTAAATTGTCTGCTGAGATGATGGGACAACACCCCCAACTAGCTCTAAAGTTTGGACTAAATAATGAAACAACAATTTAAACTAAATGTCCTCGGAAGATGAGGACTCACCAACACTGGCTAATCTTGACTGATATGGAAGCAGGACTAACGGTGTGGCTGATTGCTCGGACCTCTATCATGAAACGATACAACATAGAGTATATGGTTAGTACTTGAAATGTACTGAGTATGCAAGGTAAGTAAAATAGGTCGAGTAAGTATAATAGAAATTATGCACAAAATGTAAATCATAAGATCACGAGAGTAAGGACTGCATGCTGATATTTGAAACCATGTATAGTCATAAACTGAATTAAATGACCCAAAGCTAAAAATAATCATATAGCTTGCCCTAACTGAAATCATTGGTAAAAGATTATAAACTAATTATTGGGTCAAATCTGCAGAAAACATAAAATCATATGTCATAAACATACGTAACTAAAATCATGAGGAACAATGGGAGAACTCATCTTAACCGACAACCACCATGTATGAGCACATGATGATCCCACGTCTTGCCCATGAGGAGGAGGGTCATCCTATGCCTTGCCAGGGTGAAGTATAAGTAAGGTGTGATATCATGGTGTGATCTTGGGCAGGGGAAAATGCTCTCTTGAGAGGCGTTAAAATATACCTACGTTGGCGCATAGTTTATGAGACCAGGGAACCTTAGAACCCCAAGCCTACTCCGTGCTATAAAATACTCCCAAAATATGTATAATGCTCATATAATCATATTCTAAAACATAGCTTTAATCTATACATTTGAGGAGTCTTGACTCCACAACATATATCTATCATTGGATCTTGTTAGCCATGGCTAGATCATAAAACATGCTTGTCTTGTGTGGGCTTGCCCAAATATAAAAATCATTCATACTTGAAATAGAATTCATTGATAAAAATCATAGATTCATACATGGGTCATTTATAAACATTCATACATACTAGATATCTCATCATACTTGAAATCATAAATCATAAACTTGACGTTTTCGTGAACTTGAATAATTTGGCATAATTTTATAAAATTTCAAATCATGAATTTATAATCTAAATAGATATAAAATCTGCCCATGAATCTTAGAACATACTTCGAAACATGAAGGGAATTGAACCATTAATAAATCATAGAGAATTTCATAAAATTAGGATAAAACCCTATAGGATCATGAACTTGATCTAGAACTTGATTCATAGAATTGAGGAGAATTATGAGCATGAGAGTGAAAGGAACCCTCATCGATGGCATCACATACCTGGGTAAACTAAATATACACTTGTCTTTGAAAGCCCAAGAGATTTGGAGAAGAACTTGAAGGGTTCTAGGTTTGATATTCAATGGAGAGGTCTAAGTATTTCATGCATGGGAGGGAAGGGTTTAGAATAGGTTTAACCCCTTTATACACCTCTTTCAGAGCTCAAAACGACGTAGTTTAGGATCTAGGAGCTTAGAATTTATAAAAATACACTAATGAAAATTATGAAAAATAAGCATTGCCAGTCGTCACGACTATTACCATAAAGTGACGACTCGTGGTCACATCCCATTTTCACCACTAGTCATAGGACTGGTAGCTGAGAATCAAATCACGGGCACATACAAAGAGTCATTACATGTCACCATGAGTCGTGAGGCCACCCGTTGTTAGTGAGCCTCAACTCTCACTTTCTTCAAAATTTTCCACGGGTTACGAACTACGACTTGTGGTTTTCTACCACGGTTTGTAACACCACTCATGAGAATACATCCATACACAGAACTTCTAATCCACGAACCTTATCAAGATTCATTGTTTCCCTTAATGTGTCATACCATGATCTTTCCTTTCCAACCCTGGCATCCCAGTGTCTCACCACAACTCTTGACCATAAGTTGTACCCTGAACCATGACTCGTGGTGTGAGTCGTGGTCTAGGAATCCAACTTCAGAATTATACCATGGCTCCTCCCATGGTTCACTACTTCTTACCATGACTCGTACAATGAGTCGTTTTGCGACAAAAATGTAGATTTTTCTGCTGAACTAATTTCCAATTCTCTCATCTAGTCTTAGCAACCTTTGGGGTATTACACTTTCAACCCCATTTAGTTGAAATAAAAGTAGGGATAATCATTGTTTCATGCTTCTCCTACAAAAATAGGGATATTGTTGTTAGGGTTCATGAAATAGTTCTTAGATGCTAGGGATAGTGGAAAGAAATGGGATAGTAACTTGCAACTAGCAACCACAGGAAGAATCGTTCTAATGTAATCATGTCTTGAAAACTCAACTTGAAACCAAACATGCACCATTTCCCGAGATTGTCATCATCATCGAAGTAAAATCAAGCTGCAACCACTTTAGATATTTTTGTATTTAAAGTTGAAGTAGTTAATTTCCCAAACAATTCCCCTTTTGAACTGTTTTGTTAGAATAGTGAAAATAATGTAATACTCTTTTGATGATTGAAGAGACAAGTCTATGTGGATACGTTAATCGGGGCTTTTAGTCTTATATTACTTGACAGCCACATGCACTGGCATTCACTTGGGCGACATCTTCATGAAACTCAGGTGGGTTCATCCTGATGAAGTCTCACACACTAACCACCATTGCATCCCAGTTTGGTCACATAAGGTACCACTTGCTGGTTGGCTTGGACTGTCATGGCATGCACTAACATCTAAAATGCAGCCCTAAACTCAGCATGAGTCACCTTCTCCAGCATGGGATCAACTAGAACTGGTGGGGCTAGTTGATGCCCCTCACTGTTGCCATTCTCATGGCCGTTGTGGTTACCATTTTTTCTTCCATTTACTCGGCGGGGAGGATATTTATGCAAATGCATATATCACGTGTTAGAGGAATAGAGAGAAGAATTCGTCACACGACATAGACCATGAAAGAAGGAAAATTTCAAACGTCTCGTAGCCTCTTTCCTATTAGTATGGCAAGCTTAACACCCATGGAAAAGAGTCTACTTAATGCAGCTTTCATACACCCTAGAACACAACTAAACCTAATACTCGATACCAAGTTTGTCACGATCAAAGAGTGGACCCCAAATTGAGACATGAGATCTAGAACCATGAATGACTCCAAGATAACCTATGGTACATATATAGCATGTAAGGGAGAATATTTAAAGAAAAATAAACTTGAACTCAACATAAGTGAATGTCTGCATAACATAAAAACATAAGTGTAAACATGAGTAAATAATGCTTAACCATCTATACATAATTATCTGAAAAGCCTCTAAACATATGTTGAGCTGATGGGAATACATCCCAAACTAGCTCTCTAAGTCTGCAATTAAAAGACATAAGAAAAGGAGACATGAACCAAAACTGCCATCCTCGGATCATGAGGACACACCAAAACTGGGATGGCACTGGACTGAAGCGGGAGTGAGTAAACATCGGGACTGAGACTGGTCACCCCAACCTATATCATGAGATGATATAGCATAGAGTATGCCATCAATAGCTTTGAATGTACTGAGTAAATAGAGAAGGTAAAATATGCTAGTAAAATGATAGTTTGAAATCATGAGTATCAAACAAGATAAAGTATAAGAGTAAGGGCAATAAGCTAAAAACCATATTCTTGAAGTAATAATAATCATGAGATATTCATCTTAAGCTGAAACATAATGACCCTAGGTTTGAAAATAGAAATCATGTAATATACCATAGTTGAAATCATAAGTGAAACCTCATAAATTGATCAATGGGTCCAATATGCTATGAAACATAGTATAATAAGTCATGAACATGAGTAATTTAAAATATGAGGATCAATGGGAGACCTCGTTATAACCGACACAATCATGATGGAGCTTACATGATGGTCAAACTATCTCGCTCAAGTGGGCAGAGCTGTCCTAAGCATTGCTAGGGCAAAGAACGATAAGGCGTGATATCAATTGTTAGCCCCGTCGGGCTAGGGGAACACTCACTGATGTAATATATACCTGTGGTTGCATGTAGTTATGAGGCTTGGGGATTTCCTGAACCCCTAGCCTACTCAGTGCTAGACACTATTCCCAAAGATATGCACATGGATCATAGTCATTATCATGAAAACATAATTAATCTTGCATGGGTTAGTATGAAATTATGAAATCATAATCATACTTGATATGCATGAGCTAGACACAAATATTGGCCATGATACATAACTTGATTTTTCATCAAATCCATACAAACTTAACTAAGGGTTCATAACTCAAAATCATAAGGTTAAGAATTCGTAAATATTCATATATCCTTAAATAATTCATCATCATTGAAATCATAGGCTCATAAGCTTGAAATTCATAAATAATGTGTAATTGGCAAAATCACCATAAACTTGAAAGTATAGATCCATGAGAGATTCTAGCAGAAAATAGGTAATCATAATCACAAATAGTGAATTTAATCATAAGGGACTTGAGATGATTAGAGATTATAGGAGATTTCATGAGAATTGAGTCTAACCCTAGAATTTCACAACTTAGACCTTAAGAAGTAGAGATAATGGAATTGAACTTAAAAAAGGAATGATGAGGGAAGGAATCCCCCATCATGATCTCACATACCTGGGCTTGAAGAATCTTTAACTTAATTGAAGACCCAGTAGGAATTGAATGATCTATATGAAGAATCCTGATCTTTGCTTAAGATGACACAATCTTCCAATTAGGGTGTTAGGAGTATATATGGGTTTAGGTTTAGCAAAACCCCCTTAAAGAATCCAAAACGACCTCATTTAGGAGTTAAAAGCATACGAAGTTAAGAAAATACCATTGAGACTTCACATTTAAATATGTACCTTCTAGTGATACGACTCGTTATATGACTCATAGGACCTTACCACGACTTGTGTTGAGTCTCGTCATCTCAGGTCCTGCCTCTAATCATTCTCTAGACTTCATGCCATGGGTACCTACCATGATCTGTACCTCGTTACCACAAGTCGTACTTATACTCGTGGTTCCTTACATCATCTTAGAACACTACTTCGAATCTCTTCCTATGACCCTTTGGTGAGACTCATACCATCTAGGTACGAATCATTGGTCCCTGTCGTAGTCTCAATCAATCATTCCTGGACACCATTCTATGACCAATAGTATGACTTGTACCAGTCAGCAATGAGTCATACTGAGGCCCATACTGAGGTGTTTCTCAATCTTCTGAAGTTGGTCAAATTCCAATCCCAAGTCTAGTCTTAGGAAAATTTGGGGTGTTACATTATCTCACCCTTGGGAAAATTCATCCTCGAATGGAAAATTAAGAAAAAAAGATAAGGAAAGAGCTACAATCCCAAAACTGAAAGCTATAGATTGAAAACTGACGTAGTGACTGACTCCAAACATAGATACATAATTGAACTGAATTCATAAAACAAACATGCATGCTATTACATGAAAGGAACTAAGGGGCATGAACTTGACATGAAACTTAATAGAGTACTAAGGAGGAAACTGGTATCTCATGGTGGAATCGAGCCGGAAGGGAAATGATGCATGTATCTAGCCATCATATTTTCTTAGACTTACCATGTACCTACCTCAACAAGCTGATTTCACTATAAAACCTTTACCAAAGCTACTTTCTAGTCCTTAAATTCTGAACCTAATGATCAAGAATTTCAACTAAACCTCCTCATAGGTAGGGCTATCCTTCACCCCAATGATCTCTACTGGAACAACTAAAGCTAGACCATCAATGCATTTTTCAATAGAGACACATGGAAAAGTGGATATACAGAAGGTAACTCCGCTAGTAGCTCCAACTTATAAGCCACTTTGCCAACTCACCTTAGTAACGGATAAGGACTAACATATCAGGGACATCTTCTATTTCTTACCGAACCTCATAACTCCCTTCATGGGGGAAACCTTCAAAAATACCCAATTATCGACCTCAAACTTAATCTCTCTCCTCCTAATATCTGCATAAGATTTCTGATGACTCTGATCTTTTTTCAACCTTTCCCGAATATGCTGAGCTTTCTCTATAGGCTTATGGACTGAATCTGACCCTACCAATATAGCCTCACCTACCTCGAACAATCCAATCTGTGACTCATGAGTTGTGAGTTTACAACACATTTTACCCTTAAAAGTGGGAAACTAGCATGGACATAGGTGTGTTTATATGGATATGAGGAACTTTTACTCTATTTTCAGGAAAAAGAGATATTGGAGCTGAATTGTGCAAAAGATGGTGAAAAAGGTAGAAAAGTGTCTTAGCACGAATATCAGTACGAGTTGTACCGTCATGGTACAAGCCATACTAAGAGTTGTGGAAAGGTACAGGAGAAAAGTATAAGGCTAGGACGAGTTACAGCTCATGGTACGAGCCTTACCATGGAAGTCGTGGAAATTTCAAGGAGGAATTGCACAAGCCAAGTTTCCTAGTAGGGGTGAAAATCACGAGTCATGGAACCTAGCTAAGACCCGTACCAAGGAACCGTGGAAAAAACCAAAAGAATAGAACACTGGAAGAGCTTAAGGTATGAGAAAGAGTCAAGGATCGTGGAACTGAGGTAGTAGTCATACCAAGCCATCCGTGGAAGTTAATAGAAAATGTCAGCGAATGCTAATTCAAGACATGGGAAGATTGTACCACTCTTAGTTTCTTGGGACAAGCCATACCAGAAGCCAACACTTAGCTAGATTCAGCAGAAGCCAACCAATGTACGAGTCAAGGTATGACCCGTAGAAATCCTATTACGGGTCGTATGTGAAGGTGGCGATAGTTTTTGGTAGTTTTCCTATTTACTTAGGAGAAGGTTCAAATTACTTTCATAAATTCTTTTTAGGTTATTTTAAGTAGAGAGACGAAATTAGACGCAATTAGAGACATCAAAGAGTCAAACATTGAGATTCATTGAGAGACAAGTTGTTGTGAATTTTAATTCAAGTCTTGGAGACTTTCTTTCTTTGAGTTCTTCATTGTTCTTGAATTATTCACTATCAGTTCATGAAATAATAAAGCAAGTTTTCTTTTCAATCATCTTTGTAAGTATTCAATTATGCGTTTGTCTATGAATGCTAATAACGATCTTACAATCATAAGAGGCTAAAACCTCCACAACTAGGGTTGTGGGAACTATGGGATTAACAAACTAGGGATACACAGAGTGATTTGAAACCATCCTAAACACATGTATTGTATTCTTTTCATCTTTAATGTTTCTTAACAAAGAACAACGTTAAGACTTCCCGAATTCCTTACTTGCTTAAATATAAGAGAAGTAGAGATTAGGAAAAAAGAATTACAACAAAGCCTTGATCTTTATGGATCATTGTATGACTTGAGATGTGCTCGTAGGATAGTTAATTTGGAACAAATTGATAACTATTGAATTGAAATCGCTCATGCGATCTAACCCAATTATTGAGTATAGTCATCCTATAGGGACGAACCAGTCATTTGTATGAACCCTAGTTATAAGTTTTACAAGTAAAAATTGAGATAGATCACGAGTGTAAAGCCGAAGTAGTTATGAACCCATGGGGAACACTTACCATATTTAATTGCAAATATTGATAAAGAACAATTGATTTTCAATCTTGTTTTATAATTGTTTTCATAACCCCCCCCCCTCTTTTTGAGATAACATACCTAAAAGCTTAAATACTTGTGTTATTCTATATCTTGACTATATTGCCTGTGCGATCGACCCCAACCTTTGTCGGATTTTTTATTGACCATGATTTATTAGGAGTGTGAGTTTGATCGTTATCAAAGAGTGGCGTTGTTACCGGGGAATACAGCTTAAGATTAGATTAATTGCTTGTATTTAACTTTTAGTTGTTATTCACTCATTTACATTTTCTTTTTGTTTTTGACACCCATAGGTTGTCTCTTGGAGAATGTCAAGTACTCAATGGAGCAGAAACCCCCTAATTCCTCTTGATCTTGAACTA
Source organism: Datura stramonium (assembly GCA_018107945.1). NCBI lineage: Eukaryota > Viridiplantae > Streptophyta > Magnoliopsida > Solanales > Solanaceae > Datura > Datura stramonium. Next base: position 209,077 of record JACEIK010000082.1, on the reverse strand, counting down.
GAGCGAACACTACTGAGAATGGAGAAACCTAAGCAAAGAGAGGCTCATCTTGCTTAAGAAGCTAGGAAAGTTGAACTGGCTCAGCAAGCTACACCTCAGGAAACTGAGCATGCTCGGGATGAAGTCATAAATTCTAGCCGCTATGGAAGGGGCAATAGAGGCCAGAGATATGATCCTTAGTTCTTTGATGAGGATGACCTAGATATTGATAAAGTTGGGTAAATTGGAGCTATCATACGACCACCTTTGCCTGTTGGGAAAAGTTTGACATTATTAGCACCATGATATAGTTGTGGAATATTAAAAGGATGTTTAGTGGTCATGCAACAAATGATTCCAACCTAAACTTGATGAACTTCTTTGCAATATGCAAGGTGTATAGGTTGTCGGTATAAGTCAGGATCCAATAAGGTTGAGACTCCTCCCCTTCTCTCTTTATGGAGAGTCCAGTCTATGGTTATTGGAGTTTCCCAATGACTCCATTACCTACTTGAGGGAGCTTAAACAAGCTTTCCTAGAAAGATTCTTCGCACCCTCCTGGATGCTACAATTTAAGGATGAGATCTATAAATTCTGATAACTAAAAATAGTGGTACTTCATGAAACCTGATTGAGATTTAAAAAGAAGCTGACCAAGTGGCTGAACCATAAAATTCCAAATAACAAATTGTTAGAGTTTTTTTATAGGTTTATATAATATCTTTTTGGAACTAGTATCTTTTTATATCTTGAGAACTCAAAGATCGAACCGAAAGTTGAAATTGGGAAAAATTGGAAATCTATGTTGCAGGTGCAGAACGAGTCATCAGGTGACTCGTGGGGAAGGCCAATGAAGAGTAGTAAATTGGAGGATAAGGGGTCCTCACGGGCATGGGAACGAATCATGGTCAGACACCACGAGTCGTTAGGTCAACCATGGGGTAAGGGAGTGTGAAAATAGAAGAGGTCAAGTAGTGAACTTGACGGGATTTGACCACGACTCGTTAGGTCTAGCTACGAGTCGTGGTGTGAGTCATTGGATGAATAATAAGTGAATTAATATGAGGGAGGAAGTGTACTTGACGATTGGTAACCACGAGTTGTGGTCACCCCTAATAAGTTCTTATGTTAGTCATTACAAGCCTAGACAATCAACTGAGACAATGTACCTGAAGAGCCAAATGACGAGTCATTCCCTCTAGTGACGATCCATCAGGTCGTCTGTTAGGACCACCTAGCAGTGTTTTCCTGCGAATTTAGTAAGGTTCTTTTCGTAATTCCTAAATTCCTAAGACCTATACTATGTTGTTTAAGGCTAATTTTAGTGGATTTTAAGAAGGGAAAACCTATTCTAAGTCATTCATTACATGCATGCAAGCTTGATAGGTTGAAGAGGTGATTCAGGGCTAGTTTTCAAGGTTTCCGTTGAAATCTCATCTTGGGAAATCAGAGGAGTATTAGAATCATCAATTCTAGTTATGTAGGGTAATGAGTGGGTGTCTCCTTCCACACCCATGCCCAATTTCTATCGAAATATGAAAATATCTTATGATCAAGTATGGGGTTTTACCGAAGTGCATGAATATTCAATTTCCTTACATGGGTATGAATTGATAATGATTTTATTATTAAATTGTGAAGCATGGGCTGATTTTACAATCATTTCAACTAAATATATGTTTCTAACGTTTATGAATGTTGAAGCCCATTGATGATATAATCATGAAATGTATGATTTATGAAGTAGGTACAATAATGATGAGATGTTATGATGAAAAACATGATTTAAAGCTACCCAATTCTATAATTATGTTTTCAATAAGAATTGGGCATTTCTAAGTATGATAAAGCTTCTAGCAATGCCCACATATTGATTTAAAATGATGATTTTCTCAAAATAAGCTTACCACATTGTTTGGAGCGAAGTCTCCCAAATTTCATAGTATTAGCTGGTGGTATGATTGAGTTAAATTTTTCCTTCATATAGCTTACCGCATGGTTTTGGAGCAAGGGCTCCCGAGTATGTTCAGCTTGTGGTATGTTTTGAAATAAAGGTTCACATATGCATGAATTCAATTGAGATGTATATATTATTGAGCTTCATTTTTATATGATGTCGAGTCTATGCATGATTTCATTATTGAGCTTTGTCAATAGACAATGTGGAGCTTCGTATTCATATGATGTTGAGTTATGCATCATTTCATCTTGAGCTTCATCAATAGACAATGTTGAGCTTTGTTATAAATGAGGTATAGCACTTCATGTTTTTGGGAGAAGAGTCTAGAACCTAGCGGGCTAAGGTTCGATCACCCTATACCTCTGAACTATGCGCCAAAGTAGGTTGATATTATTATACTATTGAGACCTCCCTTGTGAGCTTCCCCTTGCCCAGATGGGCCTTGTTCTTGATATTGATATCATGGTAGCATTTGTTCGATGTGTTTCGCAACTACACACAAGTGTACGTGGTCGAACAAGTAGTAAAATGGCTAAAGTAAGCAACCTATCGATCCCACAGGGACTGAACCAAGGTAATAATCGACTAAAGTGTTAATGAACTCTAACTTCAAAAATGCATACAACAATTTAAAGAAGATTTTGAGAGTTTGTTTCCTAATTTATACTAATCTAAGACAAAATTATAAAGTGAGTCTGAACTATAGTAATG
>JACEIK010000082.1:172023-202638 GCA_018107945.1 Datura stramonium | reverse complement strand
AAACAATTGAAATAAAGGAGAAAGAGATAGAGAAGAACCCTAGGATTTTCGTCCCCTCAACTGCCTGTAACCCATGTTCTTGCTCAACTAAGTCAGAATAGTTAAAAATGAACCTAAGTGTGCTATTTATACTGGTGAGAATTTTTCCTGGAATAACAAGCAACGTGTCACGGAGTGCATCGCGAAGCATTGCCTCCATGACACGGAGCTAAGACGGACCCTCTCTAGAATCAGGTCCCTCAGCATTTACTCCTCAGCGTGCCACGGCATGCAACGCAGGGCTTGGCCAACGTGCCACGACGCCGATGCCCCTTACTAGAATTTGATGTTCCAGGTAAATATGCCCAACGTGCCACGACTTGTATCGCTTGGCATTGCCTCCGTGTCATGGAGGCAACGCGGACCTTTACTGGAAATGGCCAACTTAACTCATCCGGGGCAGAATGCCTCCGCGATGGCAGCATGACACGGCTCCATCGCAGAGCCCCTATATTTGCTGCTTTCCCTTGACCTTTTCCACAGCTCGCTTCCGAGTCCATTTCCGATTTCTACCAACATGCATCTTAGCTTCCTAAAATTACATTTTTCCTGCAAAACAACACTAATCATGTTGGTTAGTATAAATTCACATTTTNTAACTACAAATCACATGAGAATGCACAAATAACGATGGATAAACAAGACGAAACGAAGCATTTGAGTATCACTTGGGCATATAATTCTGCCCAAGATCAGCGTCCTTAGCTCTGGCAAGGTTTTGGATGACTCTGCCCACTTGAGTGTGATAATCGGGACCACGTAAGCTCTCTCGTGGTATGTCGGTGAAGTGAAGAGTCTCCCATTGTCTATATGATTCAGATTTGCATATTCATTACTTATGGTTATTATTTACACATGCATTTTCTAAAGGCAAGGTTTGACTTATTGTTCAGCTTTTCTTATAAATGTACGTTTCAAATTTGAGTGATTCGAGTCAGTTATGATGTTAGGAAGCTATGCGTTATCATGTTATGAAAAGGTTTTGATTTCAAAAAGAATGCATGTAATCCTTCCTCTCAGATTTGAAAGCTTATGATATGTTATGAAATGTTTTGAATGATTTACTTTACTTATGCGGTTTTACTTACCTTGCATACTCGATATATTTCACATACTGACGTCATACTTTCTATGTTGTATCATTTTATGATACAGGTCCCCACACTCATATTCAGCCCCGCTCTTAGATAGCTTGCCGGAGATAGCATCAGCTTGGTTGGTGAGTCCTCATCCTTTGAGGGATAAACTTTCAGTTTCCTTATGTATTTTCAACTTCAGCATTGTTGAATTAGTTGGGGTCTTGACCTATCAACTCATCCAGATTAGATGCTTTTCAGACTTATGTATGTATGCCGGCTTCTAAGATAGACTTCCGTGGGAGTTTGTATTGTTGATTTATTCAGTTTATCGAATTAATTAGATATGTGCTTATGCCATGGGTAGACTTGAGGTCTCTGGGGGTCCCTTGTCCCGTGTCTATGATCCAGGCTTCCATTTGGGTTGTGACAAACTTGGTATTCGAGCAATAGGTTTTGAAGTGTCCTAAGGTGTCTGAAAGCCGCGTTAAGTAGAGTCTTTTTCATGGGTGTGAAGCATGCCACACTTATGATGAACAGGCTACTAGACGTTTAGGAAACGTTCCCTTCTTTCATGATCTATGTCGTGCGATGAAAAGTCTTTATATCCTCCTATTTCATGTTATTCACGATTACTGAATCATGGCTCCTCGAAGAATGAATGGAAGGAGGAATGGAGGTGGTGAAGGCCGCGAGGATGGAAATGGTTACGAGAATTAGCCAGCCCCACCAGGTCAGAAGCCTCAAGCACCGAAGCCAGTTTCCCATGCTGAGTTCCGGGCCATTATTCAGATGCTTGTGCAGGCCTTGACCGCTCAGGTCAATCAGTAGGTCATTGCACATGTTCCGCAAAATGGCAATGCAGCAACGACTCGAGTCAGAGACTTCTTAACGATGAACCCACCGGAGTTCCTTGGTTCTAAGGTAGATGAGGACCCACATGAGTTCATTGGTGAGATTGTAAAGATCACCCAGGTTATGGTGGTGAGTAGTGTTGACTGCACAAAATTGGCCTCCTGCTAGTTGAAGGGGGTTGCACATATCTGGTTTCGCCAATGGAAGGATAGTAGGGTTGTAGGAGCAAGCCATGTCACTTAGGAAGAGTTCTAGATAACATTTCTAGTCTGGTTATTCCCTTGGGAGATGAGGGATTTGAAAGCAGATGAGTTTGTGAATTTGAAACAAGGGAGGATGAATGTTCAAGAGTATGACCTTAAGTAGACTCACCTATCAAAATATTCCCCAGAATTAGTAGCCGATCAGAGGATGCGAGTGAGTAGATTCATCCATGGGGTTGTAGGTTACTTGGACAAGGACTACAGGAAAGCTATGCTACACTAGGATATGGACTTTCCTTGGATAGTGCTACACGCCCAGTAGATAGAGGCGGCACATTCGAGAGAGAGGGAGGCCAAGAGGGCTAGGACCGAGGACCACAGATTCTCTCAACAAAGGTCTGGTGGTGGGAACCAACAGTAGACCCACCAGAAATTATCAGCCCTAGCATCTTCACCAGTGAGTGTGCAATCCAGGCCCAGACGTGATCAAAAAGGGCGAGCATTAAGCTCGAGGGGTCATAGTAGTAGACTCGTAGATTCCAGCATCCCATCTTGTCGCAGATATGGTCGAGGGAACACAGTCTAGTGTTTGGAAGGTTTAGGAACTTATTTTTGATATGGGTAGCCCTGTCATATGCTCAGAGACTTTCTAGATTCGAGACAGGACTAGGATAGGGGCCAAGGACTATCTTCTAGTTCAGCAGCCCCTCCCGTACGCTCAACCCATCAGGGGGCATCTACTACCATAGCTGGCGGTCAGTGCCAGAACAGATTCTATGCCTTAGCCACCCGTCCGGAGTAGGAGGCCTCACAAGATGTGGTCACTAATATGTTGAGAGTTTTCCATGTTGATGTATTTGTTTTGCTAGATTTGGGGGCTGCTCTATCTTTTGTAACACCTCATGCGGCCAGTAGCTTCGGAGTCAGTCCCGATATCTTGTTAGAGCCTTTCTCAATTTCTACTCCAGTAGGTGACTCAGTTATAGATAGACGAGTGTATAGAGGTTGCCCAGTCTCATTCCTTCATAAGATCACCTCAACAGATTTGATAGAGCTAGCCATGACTGATTTCAATGTTATTCTCAGCATGCATTGGATATTTGCATTCTATGCTTTAGTTTATTGTAGAACCCGGTCTATAGAGTTCAGATTTATGGGTGAGCCAGTCTTAGAATTGAAGGGTAGTTCAGCGCTGCCTGTAGGTCGATTCATTTCCTACCTTAAGGCCAGAAAGATGATTTCTAAGGGTTGTATGTACCATCTAGTTAGGGTTAAGGATGTTGATTTCGAGACTCGGACCATCTAGTCCATACTAGTAGTACGTGAGTATCCTGAGGATTTGCCAGGTGTCCCTCCCGAGCGGGAGATTGATTTTTGTATTGACCTTCTTCTCGACGCACAACCTATATCTATTCCTCCCTATAGAATGGATCCAGCCAAGCTAAAAGAGTTAAAAGAGCACTTGAAGGGCTTGTTAGACAAGGCTTTCATTAGACTGAGCAAGTCTCCATGGGGTGCACTAGTTTTATTTGTCCGAAAGAAGGATGGTTCCCTTCGCATGTGCATTGACTATTGACAGTTGAACAAGGTCACCATTAAGAACAAGTATCCTTTGCCCAGAATTTATGATTTATTTGACCAACTTCAGGGTGCCAAGTGACTCTCCAAGATTGATCTCAGGTCCGGGTATCATCATCTCAGAATTCGGGAGTGTGATATCCCGAAGACAGCTTTTAGGAAATAGTATGGCCATTATTAGTTTGTAGTTATGTCTTTTGGGCTAACGGATGCTCCTGCAACATTTATGGACCCGATGAATAGGTTATTCAGGAAATATCTAGACATGTTCGTGATTGTGTTCATTGATGATATCCTTATATACTCTCGGAGCGAAGAGAAGAATGCTGCTCACTTGATAGTAGTACTTCAGACCCTCAAGGATCGTCAGTTGTATGCAAAGTTCAGTAAGTGTGAGTTTTGGCTGGACTCTATTGCGTTTCTAGGCCATGTGGTAACAAGTGAGGCATAAAGGAGATTCTCAGAAAATTGAGGCAGTGAAGAATTGGCCCAGACCGGTGAACCCATCAGATATCAGGAGCTTTTTGGGTTTTGCGGGTTATTATCATAGATTTGTTGAGGGATTTTCATCTGTTGCAGCACCTTTGACTAAGTTGACTCAAAATAAGGTAAAGTTCCAATGGTCGGAGGCTTGTGAGAAAAGCTTCCAAGAGTTAAAGACTTGACTCACTTTAGCACCAGTATTAACCCTACCTGAGGGTACCTATGGTTTTGTGGTATATTGTGATGCTTCGAGAATTGGACTTGGGTTTGTGTATATGTAGCATGGGAAAGTGATAGCATATGCATCAAGACAATTGAATGTCCATGAGAAGAATTACCCGACCTATGATCTTGAGTTGACTGCGGTGGTGTTTACAAAGAAGATATGGCGGCATTACTTGTATGGGGTCCACATGGATGCATTCACGGATCACAAGAGCTTGCAATATGTGTTCATGCAGAAAGATCTCAATCTTCGGCAAATGAGGAGGTTGGGCTACTAAAGGACTATGACATGAGCATTTTTTACCATCTAGGTAAGGTTAATGTGGTAGAGGACACACTTACTAGACTCTCTATGGAGAGTGTGTCCCATGTGGATGAGGGAAAGAAGGAGTTGGTGAAAGATGGCTATCGACTTGCGAGGTTGGGAGTTAGATTGGTTGACTCGACCGATGACAGCGTTGTTGTGCAGAATGGATCAAAATCATCCTTTCTGGTGGATGCGAACTCTAGGCAAGATGGGGACCCAATTTTGAGAAAAATTGAAGGAAGTTGTATGGAGCCAAAAGGTGGAGGTTTTCTCCCAAGGGGGAGATGGTGTGCTTTAGTATCAGGGTCATCTGTGTGTTCCGGACGTCAATGATTTGATGGGCCGAATATTGCATGAGGCACATAGTACTAGATATTCTATCCATCAGGGATCCACAAAGATGTATCATGACTTGTGAGAAATCTATTGGTGGGACGGTATGAAAAAGGACATTGTGGAGTTCATAGCCACGTGCCCGAACTATCAACAAGTTAAGGTTTAACATCATCGACCTGGAGGAGCACTTCATCCTATTAGCGTTCCTACTTGGAAGTGAGAAGAGATTAATATGGATTTCGTAACAGGATTACCTCATACCCGCCGACATCATGATTCCATTTAGGTGGTGGTTGACGGGTTTACTAAGGCCGCACATTTTCTACCAGTGAAAACCACAGATTCAGCGGATGATTATGCCAAATTGTATATATGGGAGTTGGTTCAACTTCATGGAGTGACCTTGTCTATTATTTTAGATTGAGGTACTCAATTTACCTCCAAATTCTGGTCGTCTTTTCAGAAGGGGCTTGGGACTCTAGTTAAGCTAAACACAGCCTTTCACCCGCAAACAGATAGCCAAGCCGAACGAACAATCTAGACTCTTGAGGAAATGCTGAGAGCATGTGTGATAGACTTCGAAAAGAGTTGGGATGATCATTTGCCCTTGATCGAATTTGCTTATAATAATAGCTATCACTCTAAAGTCCAGATGGCACCGTTCGAGGGTCTTCATGGACGGAGGTGTAGATCGCCCATCGGATGGTTTGAAGTTGGGGAGCTAGCTATGATAGGGACCGATTCTGTTCATAAGGAAATGGTGAAGGTCCAATTGATAAGGGATAGGCTGAAAACTACTTAGAGTCGCCAGAAGTCGTATGCTAATGTGAGAAGAAGAGATTTGGAGTTCGAGATAGAAAATTGGGTATTTCTAAAGGTATCTGCCATGAAGGGAGTCTTGCAGTTTTTGAAGAAAGGGAAACTCAGTTCCCGCTATGTTGGTCCCTACCGGATTATTAGAAGAGTTTGTAAAGTAGCGTATGAATTGGATTTGCCCTCATAGATATCTTCCGTACACCCCGTGTTTCATGTGTCACTTTTGAAAAGTGTTTGGGAGATCCAGCTTTAGCAGTCCTGGTGGACAATTTTGGTGTAAAAGACAACCTCATCTATGAAGAAGTTCCTGTGGAAATACTAGACCGTCAAGTTCGGAGGCTAAGGAACAAAGAAGTAGCTTCAGTTAAAGTCCTAGGAGAAATCGGCATATTAAAGGAGATACGTGGGAAGTCAAAGTGAATATGATGGCTAAATACCCACATTTATTCTCTACCGGCTCAGTTCTGACTTGAGGTATCAGTTTTGCTTTATGGCTCTATTTAGTTTTCATGTTCAGTTCATGTGTTCAAGTTTCTTTTATGTGTATGGATGTGTAGGTGGAGTATGAGATCAATTCAACTATATGTTATGAACCGGAGGTAGTCATTCCGTAAAATTTTTGGTTAAAATGATCAGTATTTGAGTATGAAAATTGTATGTTTATGTTTTCTGCTTGTTTCTAACATTTGAAGACGAATGCTACCAAGGGGGAGATATTGTTATACCCCGAGAACTTAAAGATCGGACCTGGGAGTTCAAATGGGGAAAAATTGGAAATTTGTGTTGCAAGTGCAGAATGAGTCATTGGACGACTCATGAGAATCAACCCACGAATCGTTAGGTGACTCGTGGGGAAGGCCCATGAAGATTAGGAAGTTGGAGGATAAGGAGTCCCTATAGGCATGGGAATGACTCGTTGTCAGACACCATGAGTCGTTAGGTCAATCGTGGGGTAAGGGAGTATGGAAATAGAAGAAGTCAAGCAGTGCACTTGATGGGAGCTGACCATGACTCATTAGGTCAGGCAACAAGTCGTGCTGTGAGTTGTTGGATGAATTATAAATGAATTGATATGAGGGAGGCAATGTACTTGATGATTGGTGACCAAGAGTCGTGGTCACCCCTACCGAGTCGTTATGTCAGTCGTTACGAGCCCAGGTGATCAGCCGAGATAGTGTACCTAACGACCCAAGTGACGAGTCGTTCCCTCCAGTGATGATCCATCAGGTCGTCTGTTAGGACAACCTGGCAGTGTTTTCTTGTGAATACAGTAAGGGTCTTTTCGTAATTCCTAAATTCCTAAGACCTATACTACATTGATTAAGGCTCGTTTTAGTGGGTTTTCAGAAGGGAAAACCTATTTTAAGTCATTCATCAAATGCATGCAAGCTTGAGAGGTTGAAGAGGTTATTCAAGGCTAGTTTTCAAGGTTTCCATTGGAATCTCATCTTGGGTAATTAGAGGAGTGTTAAAATCATCCCTTCCAGGTATGTAGGGTTATAAGTGGGTGTCCCCTTCCTCACCCATGCCCAATTTCTATTAAATTATGAAAATCTCTTGTGATCAAGTATAGGGTTTTACCCAAATAAGTGAATATTCAATTTCCTTACATGGGTATGAATTGATTATGATTTTATTAATAAATTGTGAAGCATGGGCTGATTTTATAATGAATTCAATTAAATATATATTTCTATCTTTTATGAATGTTGAAGCCCATTTATGATATGATCATGAAAAGTATGANGAAGTTGAGGTTTTTGATGTATGGGGGATAGACTTTATGGGCTCGTTTCGTTGAAGCCCATTTATGATATGATCATGAAAAGTATGATTTATGAAGTAGGTTTAATAATGAGGAGATGTTATAATGAAAAGCATGATTTGAAGCTACCCATGTCCTTAATTATGTTTTCAATAAGAATTGGGCATTTCTAAGTATGATAAGCTTTGGGAAATGCCCACATGTTGATTTAAAATGATGATTTTCCCGAAATAAACTTACCACATTATTTGGAGCGAAATCTCCAAATTTCATATTATTAGCTGGTGGTATGATTGAGTTAAATTTTTCCTTTGTATAGCTTACCACATGGTTTTGGAGCAAGGCCTCCCGAGTATGTTCAGCTTATGGTAGGTTTTGAAATAAAGCTTCTCATAAGCATGAATTCGATTGAGATGTATATATTATTGAGCTTCAATTTTATATGATGTTGAGTCTATGCATGATTTCATTATTGAGCTTTGTCAATAGACAATGTTGATCTTCATTTTCATGCGATGTTGAGTTATGCATGATTCCATCTTGAGCTTCGTCAATGGGTCAAAAACGATGCTGAGCTTCATTATATACGATGTAGAACATTGCATGTTTTTGGGAGAAGAGTCTAGCACCGAGCGGGCTGAGGGTCGATCACCCTATGCCCCAGAACTACGCGCCAATAGGTAGATACTATTATATTATTGGGACCACCCTTGTGAGCTTCCCCTTGCTCGAATGGGCCTTCATCTTGATATCGATATCATGGTAGCGTCCTTAGCCCTGGTATGGTTTTGGACGACTCTGGCCACTTGAGTGTGATAGTCGGGACCATGTAAGCTCTATTGTGGTATGTCGGTTAAATGAAGAGTCTTCCATTGTCTATATGATTCAAATTTGCATATTTATTACTCATGGTTATTATTTTACACATGCATGTTCTAAAGGCAAGGTTTGACTCATTGTTCTGCTTTTCTTATAAATGTACATTTCAGCTTTGAGTCATTCGTGTCAGTTATGATGTTAGGAAGCTATGCGTTGTCATGTTATGAAAAGGTTATGATTTCAGAAAGAATACATGTAATCCTTCCTCTATAATTTAAAAGCTTATGATATGTTATGAAATGTTTTAAATAATTACTTTACTTACGCAATTTTACTTACCTTGCATACTTTGTACATTTCACGTACTGACTGCCTACTTTCTATGTTGTATCGTCTTATGATACAAGACCCGACACTCATCTTCAGCCCCGCTCTTAGATAGCTTGCTGGAGATAGCATCATCTTGGTTGGTGAGTCCTCATCCTTCGAGGGCTAAACTTTCAGTTTCCTTATGTATTTTCAACTTCAATATTGTTGAGTTAGCTGGGGTCTTGTCCCATCAACTCGTTCAGGTTAGAGGCTTTTATGTATGTATGTCAGCTTTAAATGTTTATTCTGATGTTGTGTTAAGTTAGACTTCCGCTGAGTTTATATTATTGATTTCTTCAGTTTATCGAATTAATTAGATATGTGCTTATGCCATGGGTCGACTTGGGGTCTCTCGGGGTCCCTTGTCCTGTGTCTATGATCTGGGTCTCCATTTGGTTCGTGACATATGGGGACACTACAACCGAAATGGGTATAGGGATAGGAGCTGAGGTCGTGAGCGAGAAGAAGAATGGAGAAAGAATGATGGTTATTGCATCGACCACATAGGTTTGTAGTTCCTTCTAATGCATGTAATCGTGAGACTGGACCCTCAAAATTAGAGAACATGATAGCTGAGATGTTCAAAAAGGTAAAATCCACCTATGATCAACTAAAAGACAATCGGGCAGATACAGGAAGTAAGAATCAGAAAGTTGTGCAACTGCGATCAAATAGATTGAGTAGTAGCTTGGACAACTGTTGGTGTCCCTAAACCAAAGGTAGAAGGGAACACATCCTAGAAACACTGTGTAGAATCCAGTGAATGATAGTCACTATATGAATATGATGACTAGGAGTAGAAAGACCATAGTTGACCTTCCTCTACCAATTGTAGTTGAGATGGAAAAACAAGAGGATATGGAGCTTGGTTAGGAAGATGAGGTCGTTGAGCATGAGCTCATAGGTGAGGATAAGTTGACTGGGGCTCCAATTGTGGTGCAAAGGAGTCTGAAGCTGAAAATGGTAAGAAGCATGGGGGCACGCAAATTTATAATGTTATCCCTTGACCACTACCACCATTCCCTCAAAGGATGAAGAAGGCATCAAATGGTAAGTTCCAAAAATTCCTCTCTACGCTTAAATAGTTATCGGTGAACATACCATTGGTCAAGGCATTGGAGTAGATGCTGGGATATGCCAAATTTATGAAGAACCTTGTTACCAAGAAAAGGTCCATGAGCTACTAGCCAGTAGGTAACTTGCATCATTGAAGTGCATAGCTACACGATACCTTGCTCAAAAGAAGGAGAATCCAGGTGCCTTCGCCATTTCGTGCACGATTGGTGATTTTGAGTATGTGAAGGCACTTTGTGATTTAGGTGCAAGAATCTACCTGATGCCATTATATGTCTTCAAATAGTTGGGCTTTGGGTGCCCCCGGACCAATGTCAATGCAACTATTGATAGCAGATCATATAGTTAAAAAACCAATAGGGATCTTAGTTGATTTTCTTATAAAGGTGGATCGTTTCAACTTCTCAGTGGACTTCATAATCCTTGAGTGCGATGTTGATTTTGAGGTCCCCATTATAATGGGGTGACCATTTCGGGGCCACTAGGAGAGCCTTGTTAGATGTGGAAGCTGGCCAACTAAAGTTCAGGATAAATAAAAAGGTCACTTTTATCATCTGACAGTCAATGAAGCAGCCCAATGAATTTAGGGTTGTCTCAGCAATCGATGATGACTTCGAGTTTTTTTTTAATGAATTTTGAGTAGTCAAGAGACTTGCGTCATGTTGTGACGTTAGATCAGGCGCTTCTTGAGAGGCAACCCATATGGTGGTTTGGTGAATTTTGAGTAACAAGACCACCTGCGACATTAAATCAAGTGCTTCATAGGAGGCAACCCAAGTGACTTAACTTCTGTGTGTTCAATGTGCAGGTAAAACAAAAATAAGTGGGTGAAAAAAATTGCAGCACAGGGCTGTACTATGAGTATCAGTACGAGTCGTATGTCTATTGTGTGATTCGTAGTATTGTCCATGGTTCAAGACAAAGACTGAGCTAAAGAAATAGTTTAAGTTAGGATTGGTTATTACGAATCGTACCTATGTTGTATGGGTCATAGTACTTACTGTAATGGTAAACCATGCCAAGTGTGGATGTTCAGAAAATTGATGACCTACGGGTAATAGTATGGTGCGTTCCCTCATGGTACAGGTCGTATCTTGCACTTGTAGGTCCCCAGTTAAGTTTTCTCAGTCTTTTGCTACGGGTCGAAGGGACAAGCCGTAGGTCTAACTTATAACTCCTGGTATAAGTCATGACGGGATAAATAAATCACTTTGACCCGACTCGACCCGGATATCCAATGATATGCCCTAACTATATTTAAATCAAATTCTCAATCTTCCACTCCCACGCAAACATAAAATCAAACCCAGGATTCTCAATCAACATCCTCATACCCATAAATTCAAATATTCGAGTTGATTCAAGCTTGAAGTAATGAAAAATCTCATCTGCACACTCGTAATTCCTACACTAACCACTAAAGCAAGCAAGATGTCAAGCATACACTTGAATCTTCAGTACAATGACAATGAAGTAAAGAGCAACAAAAACTGCCCAAGACAAGAGAGCTAAAGCGGAGATAGTTGCTCAGAGGGCATTAAGAGATGAGCCCTCCGACTCTGATCAAGCAGGAAACTCCCCTAGTAGTTCAGTGGAAGAGTACAGAGTTAAGACATCCGATAGTGATGAGCCATAGACCACTAGGGCTCAAGCAAAGGCACCGACCGAAGCCACTTCTGCCACTCTGGTCACTACTCCCTAGTCTGAAGAGGGAGCAGAGGAACAGGTTCAACAGTTTAGGAGTGACTCAAATAATGATAAGTAGTTCGAGGAGGCCCAATCTAGGGATGACAACAATGAGGTTGGGTCTGACGAAGGAGATGCTGCAGAGGAAATTGAGCAAACTCCATCTACATAAAGGCATACTATGAGGTGGCAGGTGCCAGGGGCATAGGAGATTTATGTGTAGGGATTGACACTCACATCAAAGCAACAAACCAGTTGCAGTATTAAGGAAGAACTGTGAAGCCTCACCGGTGCCTTGAATGGGGTTGAGGAGATGAAATGGATCTTTAGCTTTTTTTACTTCGAGTGGATAGCTAGGACCCTTGACCGATATAGTCCAGAGATGGTCAAGCAGTTCTATGCCAACTATTATTCTACGTTGGAGCAGAATGCAAAGACTGGGAAGTGACTAAAGGAGTGGCCCAAACATGACAAGGTATTAGTCCGGGGGAAAAAAGTCAATATTTTTTAGAAAACCCATTGCTCGAATACTCTATGGGCCACATTACATTGCTCCAGCATCCACAATATAGTTTAACCACCGGATAGATGCCATGAAATGGGTGAAGCAGTTGGATAATAAGGAGAGACACACCAATTCAAGTGGTTAGCCGAAGTCATAACAGAGGAAAAACAGGAAGCTGAGTAGGTGGCTGGTGGAGTGCAGGTCATCAAATCTTTGCTGAACTTCATAGAGAAGGCCTACTGGACACTGGTCTACCACAGACCGATGCCAACTGTGAACGATAACACACTCATCATAGATAGGGCAGCTCTGATATCATGCATCATATCCCAGTATGAGATAAATTTCTCAAGGGTGATAGCAAATGAGATCCAGGATCATGCTCTTCGGTTGAGCACCACCATGCAATTTACAAGCCTTTTTATTGAATATGCAGAGATGTTGGGATTCGATTACTGAAAATTTAGATGTCGAGATTAGAGGCCAGAGGACAAAGGATATAGGGTTGATCCGGGATAAAATGAACCCAGTGAGCGAGCTAGACTTTGGATTGTAATCCCAGTACCACAAGAATCTGGGGGTGAGTAGGTTAATGCCCCCAACTCAATGGTGCAGGGTGAGACACTAGCTATAGAGGCCGAACATACAAAGGCAGCACCCAGTACTTCAACTGCACCTCCGATGAGTCTCTCGAGCCATACCCCAGCTGGGTTTGTTTTGGTTCCTCATGACTACCTCTAAAACTTGGAAAAAAAGGCTAGAGTTGACTAAAAGGAAATTGCAGTCCATGATGGAGAATGTCAAGCCTTGGGTAGAAGTAGAGATTGATGAGGACTTGAGAGGGCTGCATGGTTGGATTGATAGATTTGAGTGCCAATTTAATGAGCGCTTAGCAGAGTAGATGGACACTGATAGTCTTTGAGATGAGTTGAGGGCTCTTCGGAGTCAGGTGATCGAGTTGTCGACTAGACAACTGGCAATAATAGCAGCCCCCTCTCTTTTGAACTTACATACTGAGCTCGATGAGGAGCTAAACTTTGAGGCGTACTGGATCTTGACAGTTGCTACTGGAGTAAAAGTCAAGAATAGGGTCTTGCATAAAGATAAAATGAGCCCTCAAATAAAAAGAATAAGAAGGAGAAGAAAGAGAGATAGCGGGAGAGAGTAGAGAGCCAGCAAGCTCACGAAGCACATATGTCGGTGTTGTAGGAGTGAGGAGCTCCACTAGTGCCTAGAGAGTGATTGTGGGTGGTGAGGACCCTTTGGGGGAGCCAGAATTAGCTGCATGATTTCCAAGTTCCCATGTTTATGAGCANGTTGTAGGAGTGAGGAGCTCCACTAGTGCCTAGAGAGTGATTGTGGGTGGTGAGGACCCTTTGGGGGAGCCAGAATTAGCTAGAGTAGATTCTGAGGTTGCAAAAGCGACATGATGCAGGGGTAACCAATCCCCCAACAGTTGCACAATTGAGTGCACCAGCCGCCACTAGTTCCACTGATGCATTGGAGGTACCACCTCCGCAGAATGACAGGAGTGCTTAGTGCACCACATGTATTTCCCTTTCCCTTGTTCATACATATTTTATGCTTTAGGGATGAAACATGTTTTTCAAGGGGGTGTACTTGTACTTTTGGGAACTTTTGATTCATTTGAGGGTTTTTCTTTTCGTGTTTCTTTTCCTCGGGTATGATATCTACTAGAACTATCATGTTTAGATTGTTCTCATTTAATTAGAAATAGCTAAGAATTACTTTGTAGCCAACAAATGCACTAGTTTGATGTTTTTGAAAAAAATTGACAATGCATAAAATATTTGATGTTAGCTATGTAGTTCATCACAATTACATGACTTCCGGTGGACCTTTATATGGCATTTTAGTTATGTGCATGAGTAGTTGTGGCTTAGCCGTGCATGAGCTCGATAGGTAGATTCAATGGAAACTGGTACAATGAGTGAGTGAGGGTGTACACCTAGTTCAATACTGCATAGAGGATCTAGACCTTGCCTGGTTGTCCTGTGAATAGGCTTTAGGAAAGTTAGTTAGGAGATGATCATAGCTAGTTATTAATTTTAGCCACTTTAGCTTAAATGGCCCTACCAAATGATGATGAATCCCTTGATCCCGATTTTGAGCCTTATATTAACCACTTTTCTTGGATTAACCTTTAACCTCACCCATTGTTTATAATGAACTTTTTTTCCCTAGTCCCTCCTTGGACATTGTGAAGGAGGATTTAGTCACTTATTCCCATATTTTCCATAACTAGCCTGAAGCCTACATTACAAGCCGAACAAAGTCCTATAGTGATCCTAGTTTAACTGTCCGAAGAGCCGAAATAGAGAAAATAGGGGCAAGCCTATGGTATTCGATATGCAATATTTAAAAAATCTATGGGAGAGTTATAGTCTCATTCGTTTAGCCCCAAGTTAATTATTTTATATAACTGTGAGTGCTAGGGACTTCATTTGCTGCGAGGGTACTTGGTTTGTGTTGTATTTTACAAATTATCTATGTGAATAGCATTGTTAATAACTCAATTATTTGCTAATAGTTGGATGTCATATCTTGATCCCTGTATATCACTGATTAAGGTTAAATGTGTGCATAACTGACTTAGTTTGAATAGAAAAGGGGTCATTAGCTGATTATGGTTCCTAGTGCAAATTTTGTTTTGTTGGTTGTAGTTATTATAGGTTTACTTACTAATTAAGCATCATTTTTAGTTTTTGTTTTCATTGCCTGAGGACATGCAACAGTCTTAAGTTGAGGGTGTTGATGCGTTATGAGTTAATAACACTTTTGACTCTTAAAACTTGAAAAATAGCATGGGCTTAGGTATTTTTAGATAGATATGAGGCACTTTTACTTTATTATCAGGAAATATAGATACTGGAGCCAAATTGTGCAAAAGATAAAGAAAAATGCAGAAAAATGACTTAGTACGGATGTCATTACGATCAGTACGATCTTGTTACGAGCTGTACTGAGAGTCATGGAAAGGTCCGGGAGCGAAGTATAAGGAAAGGATAATTATGAGCATACCATCCTAGTACGAGCTATACCATGGCAGTTTGATAACATCCAAGCTACACTCTTCTTTTACGAAGGAGCCTGAATGGTCATTGCTCAAAACAAATATTCCCAATGGATATCAGAGTCAAATTCCACTAAGATTGAGTCGATAATTCAAGTGTTATAAACTAATTCATACTATAATGCATAATTTCTCAACATTTGAAAAGTAAAATTGGGGGAAATTAAAGGGAAATAACTATCTAACTCTAAACTAAGACTAATTGAGGGAATTTCCAATTAAAGCAATCATAAGTTATATGGATAGGGGTATTCTATA
This sequence comes from Datura stramonium, assembly GCA_018107945.1. Lineage (NCBI taxonomy): Eukaryota > Viridiplantae > Streptophyta > Magnoliopsida > Solanales > Solanaceae > Datura > Datura stramonium. Next base: position 187,150 of record JACEIK010000082.1, on the reverse strand, counting down.
GATGAGATCACAACAAAATTAGATATTTCATCAATTCCTTAGACTCATAATTAACATAGATAGTAGTGGATAATTCGATTCTCTTGTTTTTCAACCATAAGAATGTTTATGCCATCGATTCTTTCAAACCCCAAAGACAATTCAAGTAATCAACCACACAAGCTTGAGGAAGGACTAACTATTTCTAGCATTGACCTTTAATGGAGTGAAAATGTGGGTTTTAACTATGTCTAACTTAATCCCACACACAAACACTCCAATTCCTCACTGTTATCTTCTCACCAATTCTCACCTTCTCTCTCAAGAAAAACAATAAAAGTAAAGCACAATTCATGTTTTCAAACCATCAATTTTAGCAATTATAACTTGAGAGAAGATAATAGATCTACAATTTTCAATAGGAATCCAAAAGCAATTTATCAAAATCCAATCAAATTGATAAACCCACCATGAATATACCTCTAGCTATCAAATTAGTCAAGCATATTTAAAGGTATAGAGAAGATACCAAGAGGATTCCCCTCACATTTGTCACATTAGCTTCACAAATTTGTTTCACAAGCTCTTATAACAATGGTGGAATTCCCCCAATTCGGGTTAAATAAAAAGAAGAGGAAAAGTTCTACCTAACTCTAGAATTCTATGTTGAAAAGATTCTACCAAAAAATTCAATGAAAAAGATGAAGTTGAGATGAATGAATTATCCCCCTTTGAGTGATGTACAATGGGGGTTATAAATATATGTTATTTTGTGTGCACAACCTTCGAAAAGTCCCCTTGGAGGCTTCTAGGAGCTTTGGGAACCTTTATGGATGTTTTTTCCCTTTCATCAGCGAAATTGGGTCACTTTCCCTTCAAACTGCGAATAGCCTGTGCCAACCTATGAACCACCGGTGAATAGTCGGTGCCAACCTGTGAACCGTAGATGAATAGCCGATTCCACTACGAAGCACCGATGAGTAGCTCATACCAATCCATGAAGAGCAGATTGGTTAGCTTGTCTGGGTAGTAACTTCGGCATTTCCCCCTTCCAAATCCATGTTTAGCCGATTCAAAGCATGTTCTTACACCTTTCTTGAGCTCAAATCTTCCATTATCTTTGGATCATCTCCTTCATATGCTAACTCATCAAATTCCAACTCAAGCTTCATGTTTTTTTCTTGATTTTATGCTTTCTCCACTCATGTGAAGTGCCTACAAAAAATCAAAGAGAAAGAGCATAAAATCCACATAAATGACTTGAAAACTAGGCAAAAACTCATGTTTAGGAGCCTAATGAGTTGGTAAATTTCCAACTCATCATAGTTGTGGAAAGTTCCAAGAGGAATTGCTCAGCCCAAGTGTTCTAGTACGGGTGGTAATCATGGGTCCGTAGACCTACCTAAGACCTGTACCAAGGAACTGTGGAGAAGACCAAAAAATAGAAGACTAGTAGAGCTCAAGGTACGAGAAGGAGTCACGTATCGTGGAATTGAGGTACGAGTCATACCAAGTCATCCATGGAAGTCAAAAAATTATGTCAGCAAGTGCAAGTTCAAGACACGGTAAGATTATATGACTCATAGGTTCTTGGTACGAGTCGTACCAGAAGTCAACACTTAGCCAGATTCAGCAAAATCCAACCAATGTACGAGTCAAGGTACGACCCATACAATCCTGTTACAAGTCATATGTGAAGTCCACGATAGTTTTTGGTAGTTTCTCTGTTTACTTAGGAGAAGGTTCCAATTATTTGTATAAATACTTTTTAGGTTATTTTCAGTAGAGAGACACAATTAGATGCAACTAGAGAGATCAGAGAGTCGAACATTAAGTTTCATTGAGAGAAAAGTTGTTGCGAATTTTAATTCAAGTCTTGGAGATTTTCTTACTTTGATTTCTTCCTTATTCTTTAATTATTCATTATCAATTCTTGCAATAATAGAGAAGGTTTTCTTTTCAATCATTTTTTAAGTATTCAATTATTTGTTTGTCTATGAACGATAAAAATGATCTAATAATCATGAGAGGTTGAAACCTCTACAACTAGGTTTGTGGAAAACATGGTGGATTAACAAACTAGGGTTACACAAAGATCTTCAAAAACAATGCCAAATACTTGTATTTTATTCTCTTCATTATTAATGTTTCTTAATGAAGCGCAATGTCAAGACTTGCCCTAATACTTCACTTGCTTGAATCTAGAGAAATAGAGATTAGGAAAAAAGAATTACAATAATGCCATGATCTTTATGGCTCATTGTATGACTTGAGTTACGGTTGCAGGATACTTAATTTGAAAAAAATTAATAAGGGTTGAATTGAAATAGCTTATGAGACCTAACTCGGTTATTGAGTATAGTCATCTAATAAGGATGAACCAATAGTTTGGATGAACCCTAGTTATCCGTTATACAAGTAAGCATTGGGATATATCATGAGTGTAAACCCAATGTAGTTATGAACCCATAGGGAATACTTACCTTAGTTAATTGCAAATCTTGATAAACAACAACCGATTTTCAATCTTGTTTTATAGTTATTTTTATAAACCCCCCATTTTTGGAGATAACATACCTAAAAGCTTAAATACCTGCTTATTATATATCTTGACCATATTCCTTGTAGGATCAATTCCAAAAATTGTTGAGTTTTTTATTGACAATGTCCGCTTCATGCTTTATCAGGAGTGTGAGTTTGAGCGTTATTAGTGACCTACACTATAATACCCTGAAAGCCCTAACATCAGACTCGAGGGTTTAAGTGGAGAAAAATGGGATTTTCTGCACCAGGTTACAAGTTGAGTCATCCAGTGACCCGTGATGTGCACCACAAGTCATTAGGTGACTTATGGAATGAAGGATGGACTTGGTTGGATTTTTGGATTTGGGGTTGACCACGGGTGAGACCACAAGTCGTCAAGTCACTCATCGCCAGAGGATGGCATGAAGTGAAAACTTTGGGCAGTGTTGGGCACGACTTGGTTACCACGGGTCATGGTGTCCCTTGTGGTGACCCTCAGAGGTATGATTTCAGTGTTGTGTTGGCCATGAGAATAGACCATGAGTCATGGTGTCAGCAACGGGTCGTCCAGTCCCTCGTTGGAACTGGCAGTGTGTATTTTTCAGCAATTTTATTAAGGAGTTTTCCGTAATTCCTAAGATCCTAAGACCTAAAATACGTCGTTTTAAGCTCAAATAAGTGTGTTTTAAGATGGTTTAGTTCATTAAGCCTATTCCTCTCCATGCAAGAAAGCCTAGTTGTTCTAAGCGGTGATAAAGCTTAGATTCATCAAGTTCTTCCCTGAATTCCCTTGGGCATTTAAGAGGGTTGTGCAAACAGATTGTTCTAGGTATGTAGGGTTATGAATGGGTGTATCCATCTACTCCATGCCCAATCCCTCTTCAATTGATGAATCTACGGAGTTTTAACCCAACTTGCAAATTCTCTAAGTATCTATCATGGGTAATCTCTATGAATATTTCTAATGTTGAATTATGTTTTATGGGCATTTTTTATAATTATTTCAATTATAGATTATGATTTCAAAGTCTTACAAATAATATTCCCATTTATGGAAGTTCATGAAAAGATGATATTATGATCTATACTTCTAGTTATGATGAGGTGTTCATGATAAAAGTATGATTTCGAATTATCCAAGTCTATGTTCATGTTTTGAGTAATCAAAGTCTATTTCAAGCATGTTAATCTATTAGGCAAGCCCATATAATCAAGTATATTTCATGATTTATCTAAATTTCATGTTATTAGCTTACCACATGGTTTTGGAGTCTAGACTCCCACTCTTTCAGCTTGTGGTATGGTTTGAGCCCAAAACTCTTCATGTAATGTTTTAGAATATGTATGTCATGTCATGATTCATCTTTGTCACTAGATGATGGTCAGCTTCGTTGAAAAATTATGGAGAGCATATGCATGTTTTCTGAGTAGTGTCTAGCATCAAGTAGGATAAGGGTCAGTCAACCCTATGCCTCAGAACTGCATGCCAATGTAGGTATGTTCAGATTATTTGGGACCTCCCTTGTGTGCTTCTCCTACCCAGAAGGGGCGTTCATCTTAATATTGATATCATGGTGGTTTCCTTATCCCTGGTAAAGCTTTAGACGACTCTGCCCACTTGAGTATAAGATTCGGGAACACGTAAGCTCTATCGTGGTAATGTCAATTATAAGACGAGTCTCCCATTGTTCCTCATTGTTTCAGTTATGCTTGTTCATCAGTCATAATATTATGTTCTCAGCAGGTTTGACCCAATGTTTAGCTTTACTTATAATTATCAGCTTTCAGCTCTGGGTCATTCGATTCAGTTATGATATTTAGTTATGTTTAAGGCATGTTTTTAGATAATAGCATGGAACCGCTACTCTCAGACTTTTATGATGAAATGTTCATGATATACACGATCTCTGATTTTACTTACTTAGCTATTTTACTTACCTTGCATACTTAGTACATTCCACGTACTAGCCTCATATTCTATGTTGTATCATTTTATGATACATGCTCAGATATCCCGGCTCATCCTGTCGCTAGCCAGATTTTTAGTGTTAGCATCTCCCTGTCAGAGTTGGTGAGTCCTCATCCTTTAAGGGCCCTTCTTATAAGTTATATTTAGTATTTTCAGTTTCATACTTTAACGAGTCAGTTGGGGTCTTGTCCTATTAACTCGTCAGTAGTACTGGCTTATCAGACATAGTATGTATTCAGCTTCAGACTTGTGCGATGTATTTAGATATTCAATGTTATTAGATTTTCAGACTTCCATTATGTTATAAGTTATCTTTCCACATTTAAAATGTTGAGCTTAGATGTTATGTTCATGCCATGGGTCGACTTGGGGCCTCTCGGGGTTCTTTGTCCCGTCTCTCGAACTGGGACTATGTTCGGGTCATGACATACACCTCCACCCATAAAGAGCCTCAAATGGAGTCATCTGAATGCTGGAGTGATAACTGTTGTTATAAGCAAACTTGATGAGAGGCAAATGATCATTCCAATTGCCCTTGAAATCAATCACACATGCTCTCAATATGTCCTCTAGAGTCTGAATGGTTTGCTTGGCCTGACCATCTATCTATGGGTGAAATCCTGTGTTAAGCTTCTCTTGAGTACCAAGTCCATTTTTAAATGATCTCCAAAATTGAGAGGTGAACTGAGTACTCATATTTGAGATGATGGATAAAGGAACATGAAACTAATCAAACTCCCAAAGTAGAGTCTACCATAATCCTCGACTAAATCTGCAGTTTTGACTAGTAAGAATTATGCTGATTTGGTCAACCTATCCACAATCACCCATATAGAGTCATGTTGTCTACACACACGAGATAACCTTATGGTAAAGTCCATGTTGATCTCTTCCCACTTCTTAGTAGGAATGCTGATGTCCTAAAGCATATCTCCAGGTCTCTGATGCTCGACCTTCACCTGCTGACAATTCAAACACTTAGCCACAAATTCCGCTATGTCCTTCTTCATGCCATTCCACCGATAGATTTCCCATAGATCAAGGTGTGTCTTGATGGCACCTGGATGAATAGAGTACTAAGATCCTTGAGCCTCGCTCAACATCCTCTCTCTCAAGTCATCCATAGTCGAAACTATCACAACCTGAACATAGGCCTGGATTGAGACACGGACAAAGAACCCTGAGAGGCTCCAAGTCGACCCATGGCATGAATATGACATATAAGCTCAACATAATAAATGCAGAACTCTAACACATAACATAGCAGGAGTCAGAAAATCTGATAACATTGAATAACTATATACATCGCACAATGTGAAACCGTATACATCTATGTCTGATAAGCCTCTAATATTGAAGAGCTAAAGGGACAAGAACCCAATTAAATCAGTAAGTATGAAATTGAAAATACTGAAAATACAACTAAAAAGAAGGGCCCTCGAAAGATGAGGACTCACCAACTCTGGCTGGAAAGTGCTAACACTGAGGATCTGGCTAATGGCGGGTCTAAGCTGGAATATCTAATCTTGTATCATGAAAAGATACAACATAGAGTATGCGGTCAGTACGTGGAATGTACAAAATATGTAAGGTAAGTAAAATCACTAAGTAAGTAAAATCAGAGATCGTGCATATCATAAACATTTTATCATAAGAGTCTGAGAGTAGAGCTTGCATGTTATTATTTACAAACATGATTTTAACATAACTAAATCGATGACCCAAAGCTGAAAACTGATAATCATGAGTAAAACAAAAAATTGGGTCGAACCTACTGAAAAAAACATAATATAATTACTAATGAACTTACATAATTGATATTATGAGGAACAATGGGGGACTCGTCTTATGACCGACATTACCACGATAGAGCTTACATAGTCACGACTATTACACTCAAGTAGGTAGAGTTGTCCAAAGCGTTGCCAGGGATAAGTTCGCTACCTTGATATCTATGTCAAGCAAAAGGCCCTTTGGGGGCAGGGGAAGCTCACTAGGGAGGTCTCAAATAATCTTAACATACCTACGTTGGCACGTAGTTCTAAGGATAGGGTTGGCTAACCCTTAGCCTACTCGGTGTTAGCCACTACTCGCATAAACATCCATATGCTCTCCATTATTTTTCAACGAAGTTGTCCATCGTCTACCGACAAAGTTAACTCATAACATACATGCATAATATGAAATTATAACATGAGGAGCGTTGGGCTCAAACCATACCACAAACTGAAAATAATTGGAGTCTAGACTCCAAAATCCATGTGGTAAGCTAATACATGAAGTTTAGATAAATCATGAAACATACTTGATCATATGGGCTTTCCTAATACTTAAACATGATTAACATAGACTTGATCATTCGAAAACATGGACATTGACATGGTTAATTGGAAATTGTAGTTTCATCATATACATCTCATCATGCTTGAATTCATATATCATAAATTTCAACTTCCATGAACTTCCATGGGTAGGCATCATAATTTATAAAAAAAACTTGAAAACATAATTTGCAACTGAAAACATTGTAAAATATACCCATTAGTCATAATTCAACATTAGAAACCAGTATAGTTCAAACTTATGACTGATACTTCAAGAATTCACATGTTCGGTTAAAACCTTATGGATTCATCAACTAGAATTTTCATGAATTTTGAAGAGGGATTGGGAATAGGAGTGGATGAATACACACCTTGATAACCCCACATACCTGGAGAAATTTGATTTCACAAACCCTCTTGAAAGCCCAATGAAATTTGGGGAAGAACTTGATGAATCCTAAGATTTATCACCCTTATAAACCACTAAGTTTGCATGCATGGAAGAGAATGGGTTAGAATGAGTTTAACTGTAATACCCTGGATGTGCCTAAGACTAGACTAAGTATTTGAAATGAAAAGTAGCAGAAAAATCTGAAAATTTTCTCAAAATAAGTCATGGTATTGGTCTTTGGTGGGACTAACGACTTGTTGGAATTGCCTATGGTGAGATTCTGCAAGGCCAGGCTGGAAAGTAACGGGTCTCAGGATGACCCATTGGTGAAAGTGACAAACCGTTGGAATGGGCCATTAGGTAGATGGTCTTGGGGGAAAGAGGCTGGAACAAGTCCTGGGGATGTATCGTTGTTGGGAATAATGAGTCGTTGTAAGTGGTCGTTGGGTGGAACTATTGAAAACAGGAAGTGGTGGTAATGACTAGAAAAAATGGATCACTGGGACTCGTAATGACTCGTCCTAACTAGTCGTTGTTAGAGACTTAAGTTGGAATCTAGCAGGGTGATGGGAGGCAGTAACAAGTTGTCATTTAGAGTAACAACCCATTCTGTCGAGTCGTTGAATCATTAGAGAAGTTAAAAAGTGATGGATGAAGAAATGGTCGGATACCACGAGTCATGGTATCAAGGATGGACCCGTTGTGACGCCCGTTGCCACTGACAGTGCAGTTTTTCCAAAAAATTTATTAAGGGTACTTTCATCATTTCTAAGCCCTAGGGTCCTAACTATGTTGCTTTAAGCTCGGAATACTGTGTTTTAAGAAGGGTCAAGTCATTCTAAGCCTATTCCAATTCATGCATGCAAGCTTAGAGGTTTGAGGGGGTGATCAAGACTAGTCTCTTCAAGGTTCTTCCCAAAATTTCCATTAAGAATCAAGGAAGTTGTGAAATCAGATCCTTCCAGGTATGTAAGGCTATGAATGGGTGCAGTAGTCCACACCGATGCCCAATCCTCTCTCAATTCATGAAAATTCTAATTGATGAATCTATAGGGTTTTTACCGAATATGTGAATTCTCTAAGTTTCAATCATGAGTATGATCTAAGAATTTTTCAAATGTTGAATTATGATTAATGGAAATATTTTACAATGTTTACAAATATCAATTATGATTTCATGTTTTATAAATTATGATACCCATCTATGAAAGTTCATGAAAGATGAGATCTTTCGAATATGTATTCNATCTATGAAAGTTCATGAAAGATGAGATCTTTCGAATATGTATTCAAGCATGATAAAATCTTTATGAAGAAAGTATTATTTTGAAATACCCATGTATATATTCATGTTTTCAAATGATCAAGTCTATGTCAAGCATGTTTAGGTATTGGGCAAGACCATAGAATCATGAATGTTTTCATGAATTTATCTAAGCTTCATGTATTAGCTTACCACATGGATTTCTGAGTCTAGACTCCCACTATTTTCAACTTGTGGTATGGTTTGAGCCAAGGCTCCTCATGTTATGATTTTATATTTATGTATGTATGTTATGAGTCAGCTTCGTCACTAGACGATGGTTTAGCTTGATTGAAAAATGATGGACAGCATATGCATGTTTTGGGAGTAATCTCTAGCACTGAGTAGGCTAAGGGTCAGTCAACCTAGTGCCTCAGAACTATGCACCTATATAGGTTTACATTTATACTTTGAGACCTCCCTTGGAGCTTCCCCTGCCTCTAAGGGCCTTCAGCTTGATATCGATATCATGGTAGCATCCTTAGCCCTGGCAAAGCTTTAGGCGGCTCTTCCCACTTGAGTGTGATAGACGTGACCACATAAGCTCTATTGTGGTAATGTCGGTTATATGACGAGTCTCCCATTATTCCTCATGATTTCAGTTATGCATGTTCATTAGTCATGATATTATGTATTCAACAGGTTTGACCCAATGTTAATCTTTACTTATGATTATCAGTTTTCAACTTTGGGTCATTTGATTCAGTTATGATGTAAGTTATGTTCAGATCATGATTTCAAAAAAAACATGCAACCCCTACTCTCACAATCTTATCTTGTTTATGTTTTATCATATGCATGATTTATGATTGTACTTACTTGGTGATTTTTGTCACCTTGCATACTCGGTGCATTCCATGTACCGACCACATACTCTATGTTGTATCATTTTATGATATAGGCTCTGATATCTAGGCTCAGTCCCGCCCCTAGTCAGATTTCAAGAGTTAGCATTTCTTAGTCTTAGTTGGTGAGACCTCATCTTTTGAGGGCCCTTCTTATCAATTATATTTCATATTTTTTGTTTTAGACTTTAGTGAGTTAGTTGGGGTCTTGTCCCATCAACACGTCAGTATTAAAGGATATTCAGACATAGTATGTTTTCAAAGTTATATATGTATTCAGACGTTATTTTATGTTCATACTTCTTCTATGTTAACTATGTTGATCTTCCATTTTCTTTGAATAAGTGAGATGTTATTTTCATGCCATGGGTTGACTTGGAGCCTCTCGAGTTCTTTATCCCGTGTCTCGATCCAGGCCTATGTTCGGGTTGTGACAAACTTGAAATCAGAGCCTTACATTTTTATGTGTTGTAGGGTATCTGAAAGTCGTGCTAAGTAGAGTCTTTTTCATAGGTGTGAAGCATGCCACACTTATGATGAAGAGTCTATGAGATGTTAGGAAATGTTCCCTTCTTCCATGATCTATGTCATGCGATAAAATGCCTCTCTATCCATCTAACTCATTCTATACACGTTTGAAAAATCATGCCTCCTCACCGAGTTAACGAACAAAGAAACGGGAATTCGAATGTCCATGAGAATGGCAGTGGAGACGGGCACCAACATGCTCCACCAACCCATGAGGAGAACATACACAAGCCGGTTGCCCACCCTGAGTTCAAGGAAACCATACAGATGTTAGCTCAGGCCTTGACTGCCCAGGTCAATCAGAAGGTGGTAGGGTATGTTCCTCAGAACAAGAATGTGGTAGTAGTAAGAGTTAGAGATTTTTTGAGGATGAAACCTTTCGAGTTTCTTGGGTAAAAGGTGGACGAGGATCCACATGAGTTCATTGATGAGGTTCTGAAGATCACCCAGATAATAGGGGTGGCCGGAGAGGAGTGCGCTGATCTAGCCTTGTATTAGCTGAAAGGGTTTGCACACAACTGGTTCAAGTAATGGAAGGATAGCAGGGTTGTTGGAGTAGGCCCATTTTGTTTGAATGAGTTTCATGCAGCTTTTCTGGATTGGTTTTTCCCTTTTGAGATTAGGGTGATTAAAGCAGCCGAGTTTACGAACCTAAAGCAAGGGAAGATGACAGTTCAAGAGTATGCTTTGGAGTTCACTCGTCTATCCAAGTATGTACCTCATATGGTGGCGGATCAGGGAGCCCGAGTGAGCCAGTTCATGCATGGGGTAGCAGACTACCTAGTCAAGGATTTTCGGACTGCGATTCTTCACTAGGACATTGACTTTGCTCGGATAGTCCTGTACTCCCAACAGATGGAGGTAGTATAGATGAGTGAACGAGAGAGAGAGGCCAAGAGGGATGGGACTGATAGCTTCGGCTTCTCCCAACAGAGACCTAGTGGGCACCAGAAGCAGTCTCACCAGAGATCTTCAACCCCAACGCCTTTAGCTATGAGTATGCCATCTAGATCCAGGCGCGATCAAAGGGGACGAGCATCAGGCTCTAAAGGTCAGGGTAGTAGATCAACAGAGACTAGCACTCCTAAGTGTGACAGATATGACAAGAGACACGTGGGTCAGGGTTTTGCAAGTTCAGGTGCTTGTTTCAAGTGTGGGAAGCCCAGAGATATGCTTAGGGATTGCCCATCAGCCAGACAGGGTCATGATAGGGGCCGAGGTCTAGCCTCTAGTTTAGCAGCTCCACCAGCATGCCCAGCTCAGCAGGGGGCATATACTAGTGTGGGTGGTAGACAACGTTAAAATAGGTTCTATGGCCTAGCATCCTGTTAGGAGCAGGAGGTCTCCCCAGATGTAGTCACTAGTATGTTGCCAGTATTCCACCTTGATGTATGCATTGTTAGACCAGAGGCTACTTTATTTTTTGTGAGGCCCTGTGTTGTTAGTAGTTTCAGAGTCAGTCCCAAAATTTTGTCAGAACCTTTCTTGGTCTCTACTCCAGTTTCAATTATAGCTAGACGAGTATATAGAAATTGCCCTATCACAATACTTCAGAAAGTTACCTCAGGAAATTTAATAGAGTTAGCCATGATCGATTTTGATGTGATCCTCAGCATGGATTGGTTATATGCATGTTATGCCTCAGTCAGTTGTAGAAGCCGTGCAGTAGAGTTCAGATTTACGGGTGAGCTAGTCCTAGAGTAGAAGGGTAGTTCATATGTTCCTATAGGTCTCTTTATTTCCTACCTTAAGGCTAGAAAGATGATTTTTAAAAGGTGCGTGTACCATCTAGTTAGGGTAAAGGATGCTACATCCAAAACCCTTACTATCCAGTCAGTTCCCATTGTGTGTGAGTATCCAGAGGTGTTTCCACATAATTTACTAGGAATCCCTCATGAGTGGGAGATTGATTTTGGTATTGACCTTCTGCCCGACGCGTAGCCTCTATCTATTCCTCCTTACATAATGGCTCCAGCAGAGCTAAAGAAGTTGAAGGAGAAGCTGAAGGATCTTTTAGACAAGGGTTTCATCAGACCGAGAAAATCCCTGCGGATTGAACTAATTCTCTTTGTCCGCAAGAAGGATGGTTCCCTTCGGATGTGCATTGATTATCGGCAATTGAACAAAGTTACCATCAAGTACAGGTATCCTCTTCCATACATTGATGATTTGTTTTACTAGCTTCAGGATGCTAAGTGCTTTCCGTAGATAGACCTCAGGTCCGGATACCATCAGCTCAGGGTTCGGGAGAGTGACATCCCGAAGACAGCCTTTAGAAGTCAATATGGTCACTACGAGTTTGTAGTTATGTCTTTTGGACTAATGAATGCTCCTAATACTCTTATGTATTTGATGAACAGGGTGTTCAACCCGTATTTAGATATGTTTGTGATTATGTTCATAGATGATATTCTCATATACTCTCGGAGAGAGAAGGAGCATGTTGCTCACTAGAAGGTGGTGCTATAGAATATTAAGGATCGCTAGTTATATGCTAAATTCAGTAAACGCGAGTTTTGGTTAAACTCAATGACATATTTGGGCTATGCGGTGTCAAGTGAGGGTGTACAGGTGGACTCTCAAAAGATAGAAGCGGTGAAGAATTGGCCTAGACTAGTGAATCATTCAAATATCAGGAGTTTCTTGGGTTTAGCTAGTTACTATCGGAGGTTTGTTAAGGGGTTTTCATCCATTGTAGCCCCATTGACTAAATTGACCTAGAAGAAAGTAAAGTTTCAATGGTCTGAGGCTTGTGATAAGAGCTTTCAAGAGTTGAAGACTCGACTTACCGCAGCACCAGTGTTGACCCTGCCTGAAGGTACCGATGGGTTTATGGTATATTGTGATGCTTCATGGATTGGCCTTGGTTATGTACTGATGCAGCACGGTATGGTTATAACATATGCTTCTATTCATCTGAAGGTTATAAAAAGAATTACCTGACTCATGATCTAGAATTGGTGGCGGTAGTATTTGCCTTGAAGATTTGGAGACTCTATTTTTCTGGGGTCCATGTAGATGTTTTTACGGACCACAATATGTGTTCACCCAAAAGAATTTGAATCTGCACTAGAGAAGGTGGTTGGAGCTTTTGAAGGATTATGATATAAGTGTTCTCTATCATCGGGGAAAGGATAATGTGGTGGTAGATGCTCTTAGAAGGCTTTCCATGGAGAGTGTATCTCATGTAGATGATGAGAGGAAAGAGTTAGTAAAGGATGTGCACCGATTTGCACGACTAGGAGTTCGTCTAGTTGATTCGACGGATGGTGGTGTCATTGTTCAAAATGGATCAAAATAATCTTTGGTGACCGATGTTAAGGATATAAAAGAAGAGGATCCTATTTTGGTGAAGTTGAAGGAAGCGGTTCAGAATCAGAAGGTTGAGGTTTTCTCCAAAGGGGGAGATGGTGTGCTCCGATATCAAGGACGTTTGTGTGTATCAGATGTTGCATGAAGCTCATGGTTCCATATACTATATACATCCAAGTTCCACCAAGATGTACCGTGACGTACGGGAAGTTTATTGGTGGAATGGCATGAAGAAGGAAATAGCGGAGTTTGTGGCTAAGTGTCCGAATAGTCAGCAAGTGATGGTTTAGTAGCAGAGAGTAGGAGGTGTACTTCAAGACATCAGTGTTCCTACTTGGAAGTGGGAGGAGATCAATATGGACTTTATCACAGGGTTGCCTCGCACTCGTCGAAGTATGACTCCATTAGGTGGTCGTGGGCAGTTTGNGTGGGAGGAGATCAATATGGACTTTATCACAGGGTTGCCTCGCACTCGTCGACAGTATGACTCCATTAGGTGGTCGTGGGCAGTTTGACTAAAGCAGCTCATTTCCTACCAGTCAAAACTATCGATTTAGTGGAGGATTATGCTAAATTATACATTTGGGAGTTAGTTCGGTTGCATGGAGTGCCAATGTCCTTCATATCGGGTATAGGTACTCAGTTTACCTCCCATCTATGGAGATTATTTTATAAGGGACTTGGTACTCAGGTTAAGCTTAGCACAACGCAGAAAGATCGCCAGGCCGAGCAGACTATTCAGACACTTGAGGATATGTTGAGGGCATATGTGATTGATTTCAAGTGTAGTGGGGATGATCATTTGCCTCTCATTGAGTTTTCATACAACAATCGCAACCATTCTAGCATTCAAATGGCTCTGTTAGAGGCTCTCTACGGGCAGAGTTGTAGATCACCTATTGGTTGGTTTGAGGTCGGTAAAGCTACCTTGTGTCATGACCCGAACGGAGGCCCGGATCATAGACATGGGACAAGGGACCCCGAGAGACCCCAAGTCAACCCATGGCATAAGCACATATCTAATTCATTTGATAAACAAAAGAAATCAATAATATAACTCAGCGGAAGTCTAACTCTACATAACAAAAGATTTAGCATCCGAAGCTGAAATACATACATAAGTATGAAAAGCCTCTAATCTGGATGAGTTGATAGAACAAGACCCCAAATAACTCAACAATACTGAAATTGAAAATATACGAGGGAAACTAAAAATCTAGCCCTCGAAGGAAAAGGAATCACTAACCAAATAGGTGCTAACTCTGACAACCGACTACGAGTGGGGTGGAGCCTGGGAGCTGGGTCCTGTATCATGAAATGATACAGCATAGAAAGTATGTGGTTAGTACGTGGAATGTACCGAGTATGCAAGGTAAGTAAAAATCATTAAACACAATGCATTAGCTAAACATAGTATCAGTAAGCTGAGAGTAGGACTCGTATGCTTCATTTCTAAAATCATGGTCTTTTATAACATAACAATACATAGCTTCATAACATCAACTAACTTGAATGACTCAAAGATGAAATACAACATTTATAGAAAAGTTGAACATTGAGCCAAACCTCTCTTTTAGATCGTGCATGTATACATAATAACCATGAGTAATGAATATGCAATCGTGAATTATATAAGACAATGGGAGACTCGTCACTTAACCAACATACCACGATAGAGCTTACGTGGTCCCAACTATCACACTTAAGTGGGCTGAGCCATCAAAAACCTTGATTGGGCTAAGGATGCTACCATGATATTGATATCAAGATGAAGGCCTATTCGGGCAAGGGGAAGCTTACAAGGGAGGTCCCATTTAGTTCCCTGTAGAAATTCCCTAGTCAAAAAATCTGGGAGAGCCATGTTGGCCGGGAGGAGTATGAGTTTGAGTAGCTAAATCTTCATACTATCCTAGAGCCAGTCGAAATTATGTCGCTCTTAAGCAGTTATTTCTG
>JACEIK010000082.1:49576-96360 GCA_018107945.1 Datura stramonium | reverse complement strand
ATATGAATTAAAAGGCAACAAATAATTTCAATCATATATAATGGACTAATAAAAGAATTAAGCACACTAAAAAAATTAATTAGAATAACTCATTCTTATTAATAATTTGAACAATATAACCACAACTCAAAAATATATTATTTACACAATTTTAATCCTTGTTCATGAATTTAAATAAATGAAATTCATAACAAAGATGATGACATGTCAGACACTTAGGGGTCGTTTGGTTGGAAAATAAGTTATTCAAAGATAACTATTCTCGGGTTTAGTTATTCAAAGATTACTATCTCATCTTCAATAAAGAATAAGAATAAATATGGAGTTATCTCATGTTTGGTTGAGATAAAATCTCGAGATAACTCATCCCGAAATTAGTTACGAGATTAGTTCTCTCACCATTGAGGGTGGGATAAATATAACACTATAATTCCGGAATAACTAATCCCACGATAAGTTATCCCAAGATTTTATCTCAACCAAATATAGGATAAACTCATATTTATTCTTTATTCTTCATTGAAGGTGGGATAATAATCCTGGAATAACTAAATCCGAGATTAGTTATCCCGGTATTACTTGTTTCCTAACCAAACGACCCCTTAAATTTTCTTGGGTCATATAATAATAGAAAAACCACAATATATAAATAAATAAGACCCATATTTACAATATATACATATATACATATATATATGTGTGTGTGTGTGTGTGTGTGTATAGACACACTATTTTCACATAAGTTAGTATTTAATTATAAAAGATATCAGATTAGGCAAATTTATATTTTTAGGATAAGGGGAATTGCGGCGTTATCTTTGCACTTTTTTTAGGAAGATAGATAAACGTCAGAAATACCCTTTTTTCCTTTTCTAATACGCTGCCTTTGCAATCTTTGTTCTCTCTCACCTCAGTCCACCAATGAGTCTTTTTTGCTGGCAAACTCTGGTACATCTTCATAGCAAACATACAGTTTATCTTAATTCAAATCAACAATTGCACCCTTTTTTGGCTTCACAAAATTAGGTTATCAATTCCTATTTTCATCAAATTCTTAGAAAATTCATCTATTTTGCATCTGATCGGGTTATAAATTGGTTATTGATGAATGAAAACACTAAATAAATTGAGTTTATAAGATATGTGATAGTTGTTTGCTTTTATTGATGAATGAAAACACTATATAATTTGGTTTATATATATTTGTGATGGTTGTTTGTTTTTCTTTTGAATGAAAACAGAATATAATTTGGTTTATTTACATTTCCGATGATTGTTTGTTTTTCTTTAAATGAAAACACTATATAATTTGATTTATTTATATTTGTAATAGTTGTTTGTTTTTCTTTAAATGAAAACAGTATTTAATTCGATTTTTTATATTTGTAATAGCAGAGAATTAATTACTTCTGAAACGTTTAAAAATAGAAGTTGAGAGACAATCTGTTGATATGATAAACATGGATAAAAATAATTTAAGAGAAATATAAGGAAAAATAAGTTAAAACGCTACTTACAAGATTTAAGGGATAAAAAATTTTATGTTGTTAGATTTTGTTAAAAAAACTATTGCTATATTTTAAAAACTTAAAAATACTGATATATTTTATAATATTGTCTCTTGTATTATTTATTTAGGTTTTTTTCCCTACAATTATAGAGCTAGTCAAACACTTATTTGTCCAAATACATAGTAGTACTAGTCAATAGACTTTGGATAAATTAGTCAAAGCCCAACTGTTGTGAGGTCCAAATACATTTGCAATAACCTCTAAGAACCATTCAAATGCTACTTCGAGTAATCAAAATGACGTGGCGCGCCAAGTTAAAATTCAAAACTAATGATATCAAATCATATATGAAGTTATATGGTGCCACGTCAACATAAATGTAAATCAAAACTTCCCAAGCATTGAACTAGACATGGTTAGGTCAATCGAATAGGGCTGCCACATAAATAGTTGGTCAGTCAAGTCTAGCAGAAGAGTACGACTACAATGTGATTGTCTTTTTCTCTACAACTATAAATAGAAATCCTTTACAAGAAGCCAGAGAAAACTCTCAAGAACAAAGCATTTTGAGTCTCCCTCTGAGTTCAAGTCCCAGAAAGGAGTTCAAATCAAGATTCCAGAATGCCACTAGTTCTGGTGCTGGATCAAGTGATTGGAACTCAAATACCAATACCAAATGCAGCATTCTTTAGTCTTCCATTCACACTGAACATCGATAGCAATGATTTCAATTCATGTTCTTCTTCGAATTGAGGACAATGATTAAACTGCTTGCGTCAGGAAATTTCGTGTGCTGCCCCAACAGTGCAATTAGTCACAGAATTTACTAATCTCATGCAGAGTAATTTCAATCTGAGATAAGAAAATGAAAGTAGTTAGATGTATGTGTTTCATAAAACAGTTATATAACCAAATAACTAGTTGCAGCATGAAGTCTAAATTCTTTATAGAAAGAAATTCAGACAAGATGAAAAATTGGAACGATTTCACTCAAATAGGTAGGAGTTTTTGGCCAAAAACATCCCAAAAGTATAACTTGAACTAAATCCTTAAAATATCACTTTAAGAAAAAAACATCCCTCAAGTAATACTTATTAACTTAAACTACAAAACATCCTTCAAGTTTAACGAAATGAGCAGATTACATCCTTCTGTTATTCATGGCCACAAAAATAATGGAATCCTCAAAATCACATGCAAGACATGTCATCTTCGCCAAAAACACCATGGTTCACGCACAGATTTTTGTAATAGGTAGTTGTAACAAGTGCTTTGAAAATGAGCTTAGAGGAGATTTCAAGGGATTGTATCTTTCCTATTGTTCTAGAATTTATTATGAAGATACTAGTCAATTCATCCTTTTCATCACTAGCAACATGAATAGTCAAGAACATGCAACAGAATTGCAGCATACTTAAAAAAAAAAAAAGATTCCATCTTTTTCACCATTATCAGTCATTAAAGAAAAAAAGTAATAAAACCCAAAGTCCTCACTTCACCATTATTCTTCAGCAGAAAAAGATTCACAGTAAAACCACAAACACCATATATTTGTAAGTTCTGTAACAAGCTTTCACCACATTAGATCCTAAAAGATGAACTGAACTGATAATCCAAATGCAAATACAGCAGAAACTAGAAATGCAGAAAATGCTAAAACCTGCAGCAGAAAGTTCAGAAACCAAAAATGCAGAAACTCCATAAAACCAGAAATGGGGCAGCTCGGTACACTAAGCATACCACAGGGTTAGGGGAAGGGCGCAGAAACCAGAAATGGGGCAGCTCGGTACACTAAGCATCCCGCATTCACGCAGGGTTCGGGGAAGGGCCGCACCCCTAAGGGGGTGTGATGTAGGCAGCCTACCCTGATGCAAGCATCAGTGACTGATTCCACGGCTTGAACCCGTGATCTATAAGTCACACAAAGACAACTTTACCATTGCTCCAAGGTTCCCCTTCCCAGAAAACCAGAAATGGAGAAATACAAAGTTCTAGAAACCAGAAAACCCGAGAAATTACAGAAATGAGAGAATAACGCTACACACTGCTTCATGTCATGTGTAGGAGCAGTACTTTTGTCAGCACAAAAAGAGAAGACCACTTGTTTTCTTTATACACAGTATGGCGTGTGCCATAGTTTTTCCTTTTAGTGAATGATCGAGCATGGAAATCAGGCAATGTTTTGGGCAAATGTCACATGCAGTTTCGTAAAAGCCCGTTAATTTTGTAACGGGGATTAAAAAGGATGAAACCTGCTCATTACAAAAAACTTGAAGGATGTTTTTTGTTCACAGTGATATATTAAGGATATAGTTTAAGTTATTACTTTAGGGATGTTTTTTGCCAAAAACTCAATAGGTAGCACCAAATTGGACGGGTAAATTTGTTTTAGAAATTGGAAGAGCTTTTATATGTTTAATGTAGTTGCCTTTTACTCCTTTTTGTGCTTGTATTCTCTTAATTGTATTGTAGTACCTTGGTGCTTCACTAAATGATACACCCTCATATAACCTGCTTGATTCAGAACTCCCACCTAAAACTTGTATTGAAACAAAAAGGTATTTTTGTTTTTCTAAAACTTGTGCAATGTTTATCAATTAGTGTTAATAAAACCATATACTCCTGATTTACTTGAGATTCATAAAATTGTGCAGAAGAGATGGAGTTTGCTCGTCTGGTATAGTCATAATTGGAAATTAGCAAAAAACTATGTTGCTTAGACTCTTTAATAATGTGGAGGGGTGCGTGTCGGATCCTCCAAAAGTAGTGTATTTTTGGAGGATCCAACACTAGTGCAGCAACATTTTTGGAGAGTCCGAGCAACATAGGCAAAAGGGGACACTGATCAATTCCTTTTTGGGTAAATATATATAGAACAACTTAAGAATGTCAACAAATTATCCAAGGAAGAATTACACAATTTCTTTTCTAAGAAAGAGATCATAGTGGTTAATGGCTCTTTCAATCCGGCGAAATGGAATTGGTATGTACTCTACATTATTATCTTAATAACATTATAGTAGCACACGCTTAAGTTGAAGCCTTGGAGGGGTGAAAGATGACCTAGCCACAAAACAAAAACAATCACAAACATTTATGGAAAAAAATTACTTTCTGATAAGTAACCTATTATGGAAAGAAATTAGAGATGTATATTTGAGAATTCCTTGCAGATTTCCAGTGAAATGATAACCTTTTTCATAACCCAAAACGTGCATATTCCAAGCCTGAAGGGCACAACTTTCATTTCTCATCAAACCTAAAGGTGTACAACTACACAATGAGACAGATAAGAAAAGAAAAATAGTGCTACTGCACTGGAGAGTACAACTATTGCTTAAAGAAAAACTTGTACTGGGCATCTGATTAAAGCAACCACGCACCTCTTTCCCCAAGCTGAGGAAGGAAGAAAAAAGTTACCAAGAACCGAAGCTATTTACAAGCTGGAATAGGTTACATACAAGAGATAACATAATCAACCACGTACCTCAAAAAGACAGATCACACATGCATTCTCTAAACAGCAGCAATATTAGACGATTTCTTCTTTTTCCGTTTGTTCTTAGGCTTAACAGCATCTTGTAAAGTCTTCGCTCTGCTTATTGCCATTTCCTTTCCAGCTGAGCCAGTCGATGAAGATACAGGATTAACATCTGAAAGTGGTTCATCTGATTTTGTTTCATCTCTAATATTATCACCTAAATTGTCTAGCTTCATAGGCACTGCTACTGAACCTGCATAATGTATAATCAATCAATGTGAGTCAGCTTATCCCCGATCTTACTGTGCTTGTTTCAAGTGAAAATGTTCAAACTTCAGCACATAAACTTTCTGGTTTTCACAAGTTCCTTACTTTCTTAGTATTAACCAATTTCATGTTCAAAGATCAAACCATAAAATGACAAATATACAAATTGGCTAAACCGTGCAGGGACGAAGAATTGAAAAGATGTACCCTTCAAAATAATAACATTCAAGGCAATAATTAGGTGCTAAGAAGAGAAATAGTCAGAAAGAGACACATAACCTCCTACTTTTCTTTGAAACAAATTACAAGATAGATTAGAAGACCGCATTTAAGAAAATACACGCCATAAACTGTACTATCAAAGGCCTTGATCTTCAAATGTCAGGCACCAAAATAGAAAATGCCACCCTCCCTTCCACTCCAGATTTAAGAGAGTTCTCAATTGTGATGTAGTTTCCTTCAACCTCGTCCGGGTTTGCCAGCTTCACATCTTCCTCTAACCTCTTCCGAATTTGCCAGCTTCACATCCTCTATTGGCCATCCTTCAATAGCAACAACTCGTGTAAAGGACAAATCACCTGCTCTTATCCAAAATTTGAAATTTCAACATTTAGTAATAGACTTCCCATCCAATATGATGTACAATCTCCTTAGATGATCATAACTCTTCTTCGGTCCACTGCACCATCTCTATTCTTATGAAGTGGACATGGCTGTAGAATTCTTCAAACATGCAATAGATGAACAGCCAATCCTTTCTTCTCCATCTTGTGCATATATATCCAGCATCTTAAGGCCAGCTTCAAAATGAGATATATCACCACCCACTGATGTTATTGAAATGAATGTTGTTAGCAAAGTTATTCTCTCAATCAAATCAAACCATACTATTGAATTCTGCTATTTTTTCTCAACTAGAAGGATTTTCCACTTGCTACATAATATGTTCTGCATCCAAACAGCAATTAGTTCGAGCTATTATGCTTTGAATTACATCACATGTCACTGTATCACAAGGCTTAAGTTATTCTTGTAAACAAGCCCAGAGCTCTATATCCAGTGGAAAGATGGATCTTATCCAGTAGAGCACACAGCTAAAACAAAGCGAAATATTGGAGGAAACTTTGGGTATGTCAATGTTGATCAGAAGGGCAAGGAAATCAAGAAAATGTGGGGTCATGAGAAAAATTGAGCTGATCAGGAGGATGAGATGATCGGAGGGTTCTTTAAATTCTAGATAGAAGGAACCACTTTTCTTTAGCTACTAAGAAAAAGGAGCTCTCTCCTACCCTCAAAAACACAAATGTTGAAGTTCTTTTTGTTAAAGCCAAATGTTAAATTACTTGAAATTTCTTATGTTCAGTAATGTGTGCTTTTTCTTAAAAGCTTAATATAAGCATTTTTTAATTCCTTCGGGTATGACGCATGAAACTGATGGAATGTAGCCTTTATAGCTGACAACATATAAAAAGTTCCAATTTCTTCTTCTCTAAATCACAGTGTTTCACGCCACATAGTATTCTTTATACACAAATTAAGAGACATATCAGACTGACATTTTATTGGTATGCACTTAGATTAAAAGTCTCACAAACTTGTTGACAATTACTTGACAAGTAAAGCTGGACAATCAGGGGCAAATTTACATGGACGGTATGGTGCACGTGAACCCGTGCACCCCTAATATTTATATATATCTGTATGAACCCATGCACAAGATGCTAGTTTGGTGCACTGATGGCTGCGTGCACCTTTATTAATAAGGACAGGATTGAATCCCCTACCACCACCATTTTTTTTTGAAGTCAATGTTTTTCTGTTTCTCTTTTGTTCTGTCTTTTCTTTCTTAATTTTTCCTTCCCTTTCTTTTCTTTTTTGGTTCCTGTTTTGCTGCCTCTTTTTTTGTCCTATTTTCTTTTCTTATTTTGCCATTTCTTTAATTTGTATTTCCTTTTCCTTCTTCTTCTTCTTTCCACACACCCCTCTTCTTCTTCCACACACCCCCACAAGTGGGGTCTGGGAGGATAGGATATACCTAGACCTTACCATACCTTTGTGGGGTAAGACGAGTTGTTTCCAGTGAAAGCCTCCGCACAACAACGCATAACCAAAACAGGATAGAAAGCAAAGTAACGACAGCAAAGTGGCAAAATAAACACAGCTAATGAAGCAACATGTAACAATATAAAACAAAGTAAGAAAATACTATATAAGTACTAAATAGTAATATAATACTACTTAAAAGGAGAAAATGAAAATAGGAAAATAGCCCCGACTCTCCCACATAAAGGTGCTACACAACACAGCTACCTATTATCCTTTTACCTTAATTTTCGACCTCCAAATTTAATTTTCTAGGGTCATGTCCTCAGTAGGTTGAAGGGATGTCATGTCCTGTCAAATCACCTCCTCCAGTTCTTCTTCGACCTACCTCTACCTCTCCTAACACCCACTATAACACCTCCTCACTGGTGCATTCAGGCACCTCCACTTCACATGCCTGAACAATCTCAGTCTCGCTTCCCTCATTTTGTACTCCACAAAGGCCACTCCCACCTTGCCCTGTATAATTTTGTTATTAATCATATCTCTCCTAATATGTCCACACATTCATTTGTATCTTCATTTCCGCTATCTTCAGCTTTTGAACATGTGTTCTTGACTAGCTAGCACTCACCCCATACAACAATGTAGGTCTAACCATCATTCTATAGAACTTACCCTTAAGCCTTGGCGATATATTCTTTTCACACAAGACCGTGAAAGCAAGCCTCCATTTCACCCACCTCTCTCCAATACGATGCACAGGATCCTCGTCAATCTCCCCGTTACCTTATATGATAGACCCGAGATACTTGAAACTTCCTCTTTTGAGTATGTCTCGTGACTCAATCTTTACTTCCATCCCCAGATCATGCGTTATGTCACTGAACTTGCACTCACATACTCAGTCTTAGTCCTTCTTAACCTAAAGCATTTAAAATTTAAGGTCCGTCTCCAAACTCCCAGCTTGTCATTAACTCCTCCTCGCATCTCGTCAATTCCATATGATATCACCTGCGAATAACATACAGCATGACACCTCCGCGTCAATTTCGTCCATCACAAAAGAAAACAAAGATGGGCTTAAGGTTGAGCCCTAGTGCAACCCCATCACAACTGGAAAGTGTTCTAAGTCTCCTCCCACTGTTTTTACCCTGGTCTTGGCGCCGCTATACATGTCTTTAATTGCCCTAGTGTAAGCCACAAGAACGCCTCTAGATTCCAAACACCTCCATAGAACATCCCTAGGGACTTTGTTGTATGTTTTTTTCTAGGTCAATAAACATCAGATGCAAGTTTCTCTTTGTATCCCTGTACTACTCCAACAATCTCCTTACAAGGTGAATGACTTCAGCAGTCGACCGCTCCGGTATGAATCCGAATTGGTTTTCAGAGACGACCACACTCCTCATCCTCATATTTATCACCCTCCCTAAACTTTTTTTAGTGTGACTTAGAAGCTTAATACCCCTATAAGTAGTTACAATTTTGGATATCGCCATTGTTCTTGTACAACGGAATCATTATACTCCACCTTCACTCTTTTAGTATTCTATTCATCCTAAAAATTACATTGAACAACCCAATTAGCCACTTCAAGCTTGCTTCGCCTGCGTTCTTCCAGAATTCCACAAGATCTTGTTTGGCCCGGTCGCTCTCCCTCTCATCATCTTATGGATCCCCCTTCAACTTCTGCAAAAGCATAGATTTTATGCACCTACAATACCCAAAATCTCTGTGACTCCCAAAGTTCTCTAAATCTTCATTCAAGAGCTTATGGAAATATGTCTGTCATCTACTTCTAATGCATGCCTCTTCCACCAAAACTTCGTCGTCCTCATCCTTGATGCACTACACTTGGTCCAGGTCATGAGCTCTCCTCTCTCTCACCTTGGTAAGCCTATACAACTTCCTATCCCCACCTTTTCCCCTAAGCTCTCCATACAATACTTTTACAATATCATTGTCTCCCTTTTAAAAAAAATGTGAAGTAAATTTTCATCAAATGATGAATGTTAATATTGATCGCTTTTAAAGCATGAAAACTCGTTAAGAACGGCTTGTAAGTGAATGATTTTTTTTGTTGTATCAATCGTATTAACTATAGCTTGTTCGTCAAGTTGTTGTGGTAAAATTTTGTGAAATCAAATCAAATGGTAAAATAGCGCACTCATCCTCTTAATCTGGATACGCCTCTGTGGAAATCCCACATAAAAATGAAGTCTCTATGTGTTATGACATTAGCAAAGTCTTTGACTATATTAACAAACATAAATACATAAAATAGACCATGCTTATCATGAACTTCACTGTTCCAAAACCTATAGACAGTTCAGATTATCATTATTCGTAAAGCTCATTCAGGTGATTCACATTCAGCCCCATTTGCAGTATGTTAACGTCAGAGAACCATAGACAAGGAACTCCAAGCTTATACTTAATATAAAATCATAAAACTCACCACGAGAAGCAAGAGTAGCTTTCAAATCATCTGTGTTGACAGCCTCTGAATATGGATCCCTAAGCAGGAGAAAGGGAATATTTTGCAGCAAGTTAGAGCAAAATCAACTATTAACATGTCCTAATAAGTTTTTGGATGCACTATAAGATAGAAATGCATCAGTTTTTTTTTGTTTTAATAAGGTAACAGAGAAATGCATCTCCTCTTAAATGGGTTAGTTCTTTCAAAGCAAGAACATACGAACTGCTTCTCCAAAGAACAGCTTTTGGTTTCTATACTAAGATGAAATTACATGGCTGGTACTAATATGCATGTGAAAAGAAATAAACATCTTAGCCCAAAGACAGCATTCCAGGGCACTTTGTCAACTTACATTACTATTATATATAACCAAGGATAAAGGAAGTTTTGTCGTCCTCACACTCATTCTCTTTCTTAAGACATTTCATGGGATTTGTTATTGGTCTATATTGATATATACTACAGTAAACTTTTGTGAATCTCTGTGTTCCTATTAAAAAAAAATTCATTTTTTCATTCTAAAATATTTGTTATGATTTCACTTTTTGTGGATCCAGCTACATAAATTTTAACCAATATCTTAAATTTTAACCAATATCTTTTTGAAAGATCACTATATTGATAGGAGAGTTGCAATTTATAGTATTTTTCGTATAATTTTTGAATATCTAAATTTTAACTTTAAAATATTAAATTAATCTAACTCAATTTAGCTCTGACTAATGAATATTAAATTAGTCTAACTCACTTTAGCTCTGAAGATTAGTCAAATTATCTTTCGAAAAATGAAATGTGATAAACATTTTGAGACAGAGAGAGTATATTATTTTGTCCTTGTACATCCTGGTAAAATTTAGATAACTCTGGAACCAAATTTTCTTTTACACCTCGAGCATTTATTAAGTCTTACTATATCTTTTATCCTTAAACCTCCAATATTTTGCTTTTATAGTGAGCTTATATATGCTTATAAAGATCCGTCCTAAACTTATTTTTATGTATAGTTTTAAAATCTTTTGATCTATTAATGTACTTTAATTATTGTTTATTATTATATTTATAAGATTATTAGGTTAATTTGTATAAAGACTCGATATTAAGGTTATAAATTTGGTGTTATTGAAAAAATTTGTTGTATTAGATGATTCCAAAAGATTAAAACATAAGTTATGCTACTAAGGGTGAAAATAAAATACATTATTAAAAATTTTAAGTGAGTTTGAAGCATGACAGAGTTAGAGTGTCAGCTACAGATTTGGACGCATCTGGTAACTTTGGTTCAAAATTATACATTTGTCTATAAAGTTCATTGAATATGTATAGATTATTAATTTAGAATCAAATAACTTTAAAAGATTACTTCAGAACCCTTAAACTTCAAATCCTAACTCTGCATCTGATTTCGAATTAAATAATTTCATCAACATTAAAGTTAAAATGGTAAAAGAGTGAAATGAAAGATTTTTACTTTTATATAGTACAAATTTACTTATTTGAAATTTTAATTATTATACAATTAAAAAATGTAAACAAATTATATTTGTTTAGTTAAACTGTCTACTTTTATATTTTGAGTTAAGCCCGGGCCTCATGGAACTAGTAAGCATATAAAATTGCATTGCAAATAAATAATTTTCTGTTAAACAAACTCAGATTAGGACAGGACAAAGATCTACCAACTGGACGGCCCGCCTGTGAAACTCCGGTTCTTATCACTCCTCTTGTTGATTCTACCCTGCTCGACATCCATGTCATCGCTCTGACTAACACTGCACTCTTCTGATTTCAATTTTTGCCCCTCCAAAATTTGCTTCGCCTTATCATTAAGGAGATGGAAATAAGAAAACTGAACACTAAAGTCTTAGAGTTGACTGAAAAATCCAAGTCAAAATTATTAATGCTGAAGATGAAGTTTGCTTCAGTCTTTATCCAAAAAATCAAAAAAAAAAAAAAAAGATTTAAGTTTGATTCAGCTAAGGATCAACACTGTAATAAAAGATATACTTTCCAAGAACTTAGAGGCTGATACACTTATTTAAGATTTGACTGGCAACATGAATTCTCTTCCTAGCGATATTCACCATTTTCCACATTTTAGTAAGAACCAAAGTTGATTTCAAAAGATAAACCATTTTAACTAGTTTTCATTACCCTTATTGTATGTGTCTTAACTGTCATGACTCTAGTCATTCAATATAATGGCTCTACATGTACACTTGACCTATGAAACAACCTCCACATACCTTTTGACCTGGTTCATTGACATCAACTGCATTACTAGGAGCATGTCGCTTGACCATTCTGAGAGCTCTCTCTGTTTTATAAGATTCAACCTACAAAAAGAGTACAATTAAACCTATCAGGCATCAATCTACCAACCACAACCACTTGTACAAGTTGGCAAATACAAAATTATCCCAATTCACAAAAGCATCTAACATGTAACCAAAAAAATCATACTTCGGGTCATTAATATAAGGAACAAGATTAAATTGCATTCTTGTATCATCCAAAATTGCCATTCAAAATCCACATTTATGCAGTTTCAAATAAATCAAAACATAGAAAATTATAATACATATTTTTCTCCAATCTTAGTGCAAGTTTTTGATGTTCTCATAGCAATGAAGTGGGACATGGTAGTGGCAAGGGAAAACCCAAAAGAATGACCAACAACAGCAATCATTAGATAAAGACTAATTTGGAAAAGAAAGGGGCTGCTAATTTAAAACATCAATCATCATTCAGCACAAAATGCAAGAATACACTACCAACCTAAGATGTTCGGACTCGGGAGTAGGTGTTCGACACGGGTGCGGATCTAGAGGTTGGATCCTTCATGATGTAAATTTTAAGATTTGGAGGTATGAATCTAGGTATGGATAGAGGTGCGTGGATTCGCTAAAAATAATTCAAATATTTAAAAACAGAGTTATAAAAATATGCCTAAATTATGGTGGACTATTTAAACCACTTGTGGGACCACACTAGGTATGTCATTGTTGTTGCGTGGTGGATTATTTAGAAGGAAAGGAATACACAAATTTTTTAGAGCAAGTTCGAATCTATAATTATTAAGTACAAATGCATCTCTTTTCTTTTTGGGGTGTAACATGACTTTTGCAAATGATTATAGAGGTTACGATAGACTTCTTGAGTTCAATGCACATTCAATAGTGATGTTAACCTGTAAATATCTTTAAAGCACCTTCTTATTGTTTTTTTAAAGCAAGTTCGAATCTATAATTATTATTAAGTATAAATACATCTCTTTGCTTTTTTGGGTGTAACATGATTATTGCAAATAATTATAGAGGTTATGATGGACTTCTTGAATTCATTGCACATTCAACAGTGATGCTAACCAGTAAATATCTTTAAAGCACCTTCTTATTGTTAGACTTTTAATACAAAAAACTTTTAATGATAAAAAATATATGCCTAAATTATGATTTCGCCCGAGCTTTTATTTTGATTTCAGAAATCATTGTATCTGTCTTGAATTTGTATATTGATTTTGGTCAAAGTACCCAATATTGTTTGACCATATCTGGTACGGATCCCACACCCATGTTGTGTCCACACGGATGCGGCACCAACAGCGAAGAGTCCGCTCAACTTAGATACCAACAGCACTTGAAATTTAGTCTGAGATATCAAATACTTACAACAGTTTTAATTTTGCTAGTTATATCTCCAGCTTTCACTGATGCTATGCGTAGACACTGCATGACAACACTTTGCATGACACCATGTCCTCCAGCTTTTTGAATTGCACAGACATCGCCATTTGCATTCAGGGTGACGGACATTCTTCCTCTCATAACAGCTTCTTCATGATGTGTTGGATCTATAACCTACCAATACAAGTTAGATTAGAATAAAGTTCGCATTAGATTTTTCAAGACCAAATAACTATAGCAGCATAAAACAATGAAAAGAGGAAACTTAACCAGTTGCATACCATATTCTCGTCTCCAATAAATGCAAAAGTTACTGCTATTGGTAGATGGTGTATAATCAAGGGAAGTGGCTCCCTCACCTGCCAAAATTCAAGAAATACTCAATAAGTCAACATTTAAGGTATTTTAACCAACATTTCAAACACATCAACTAATAGCAACGGAAATGAACATTTCCCATTACAAGCACATAATGGAATAATGTATACATCAGTGAAATACTCTGGAAGAAGCAACTTAAAAGGCAGGAGGCACAGGTGAAGCATAAAGCAAAAGATAGAAAACGATGAAAACAAAAAAGCAGCAACAAATTGCAGAGTACATCAAAACTAAGAACTTCCTTTGCTCATATTATTTCTGAGTAAAATGGATGATTTTGTGAATTATCCCACAGTAGCCTGTAATTTGCTAACACACCAGAAAAATTTATGGCTCTCACAGATGGTATAAGATTACTCTTTCTTATGTTAAAATAGATACAAATAATTATATCAAAATGGATTAACAAGTTCATGCATTTTAATCCAGATAGACACTAACATGAAGATTGCTAACCCAAGGGCCTGCAAGCCTAAGTTGCTCGGACGCTTCACTTTTGGTGCCTCAGACGTATCAACACGACACTGATAGTGGGTATGGGTGTGGATACGTACCAGATCCACTCAATCAACATTGAGTACTTTGACCACAAACTACGGAGATATTTGAGTTAAGATTTGGCATTTGATTTCCCAAGACAAAAGCTAGGGTAGATTTGAAGACATGGGAAAAGCTAGTGTAGATTTCGCTACCTACAACTTGAAAAGATTGACTTAGTGCACTTTACAGGCTACATGTAAGTCTTCCACATGTCTCATAATTTAGGCAGATTTTTATAGCTCTAATTTTAGATATTTGATTTATTTTTAGCCGAATCCCGACACCCACATCCTTAACTGATTATATACCCCCAAATCTTTAAATATAGATCATAAAGGATCCCACTTCTAGATCCGCAGCCCTAACGGATACCAGCACCCAAGTTCGAGCAGCTTAGCTGCAAGCAACAGAATTTAAAGAAGAAGTAAAACCCAAATAGAAAGAGTAACCAATGAACATATTCATTTGTTCTCGCGTAGCTATGATTATGACCACATCTACGGGTAACAAGATGTTTGAACATCGAATAGAGTCTTTGTGAACAGGCAAGCCAGGTGCTCCTATTATGACAGTACAGCGCTTATTTTTTATTACAGACAAAATATGCAACAAATTCTCCAGTCTTTTCCCCCTCTTTTTTTCTAAGTTCCCAGGTTGCAGGGTCTAAGACGAACAGTCAGAGACAAACAAGAGCAGACACAATCAAGAATATAAGCAGTTATTCCACAACAAGAATAATGTATCTCCAAAACAAATCTTCTAATTCCATATTTCTGTTGGAGATATAAGAACTTCCTCCAAAATATAAAGCTACTTGAGCAAATTCAGCTGAGCTCAAAATAACTTTAACCTCATCCAAGTGAAGTTTTCCAAATTTCAAGACAAACTAATAGGGAAAAAAATAGGAGACACCACAAGAGGCTTTTTTTCCGTATAATTGAGACACCATGATTATATTTACAACGGAACAGAATGATGTGTTAAGCAATGATAAAGCAAACCCTTCAGATAGGAAAATTTCACAAAAGGAAGGACATATAGGAAAATGTAGGTCCAAGGTAGTTGCTTGACCAAACATTTTTCTTCTGAATATGGGTTTAATGGATGATTCTGTCGAAAGAGATTTTACTCATAATTCAACCTCATAATTTGAACTCCATTTAGCGGGTAATTAGCAAGAAATGAAACCTCGGGTGGATGCAGTATCACTTCCTGCCCATCATCTCCTCCTAGTGTACATTCAGGCCTCCGAAATGTCAAAAGTGCAGCTAAAGCAGCAATATTGGCAGCATCAACAAGATTACTGCACTTATAGAAGAATCACACAATTAATTCCATAACTTCAGATGGAGTCGTAGATGGGCACCTAACTGGACCCAAATGTGCACCACTAGAACTTACCCCCCATTGTCCAAAATATGGAGATCAATACGAATTGACCAAACCCACTTCCCAGCAACAACACATAGTGATTCAGTGTCCACAGCTCTGCTTTCCCTGCATTACCCCTTTTAGACATCAGAATAAAAGAAGACTTAACCAATTTCTTTCTTCAAATTATGTATTTATCTCAGCAAAATATAACAAGATGTATAACTAAACACTACCTAGACAATTGCTTTGCTGTCTGCTTTCTACAGAAAGATAAATAATACATGATACATTCAAACAGATCTACTGCAAAAGCTCAAAAAGCAAACCAGTATTACTACAATGGAAAAAGAATGAGCAGGTGCTCAAAAATTATAAGCATTTCTCAACTGCTAGACAAAATAAATACAATCTATCCTCCACAGGATAGTAATACCTCTTCTTCTACAATATACATCTTATAATGTTTTGAAAAAAGACAATATACAGCTTATAATACATTTTTTGATGCATAACAGTCTCTTATTGAAGAGAGACAGGCTTCTTTGAAGAGAAGAGTAAAGGAAATGTTACCTTAACCCTCTGTCAATTATGCGACCCAACTCCACAGCAGACTCTGAAGGACGACCTATCTCAAATGAAGGATCCGCCATTGGGGAAAACTCAGTAAATACTGAAAGGGTTCCTTCGTTTGGTCGATCTCGATAAGGTTGCAGTAGTTGTGACGTAACAAAGCTCATAACATGAGTTTGCCCCAGTTGAACTTCTGATGAACCATCTTCTCTGCAAATCAATAACTCTAACAATCATAATGCAAAGTCTTATATGAATGGCGCAAGCATATGTCACATATCATAAGAAATAGTAACTGATGTATATAAACAGAGGGAAAAATTTCTCATTTATACCTTAATATGGCAAACCTGTGGTGATATAGATGTCAAACTAGAAGTGTGACACTGAGAAATACAGCAAACAAAAATTAAGGACACTGAAAAGAACTTTACTCCATGTGCATACTTAATTTATTCAAAACAGTTATGACGAGAAGCGGTTGAAAGTTTCAAAAGCAATCCATAACAGACGACTACAACTATAATAGACATACTAGAAAGGATTCTTCTTCACTAAAATTAAAACTTCTATTCAAATGTGTTAGTCGAAACAACAAAGAAAATTGAAAACTACATTCACTGTATATTTTCTATTTCTTTATACTGCTAAACCATCTCCGGAATTCATCTAAAATTCCATTTGGGGATTAATAAAAGCAATTTATACGTGTATGTAAGAGTAGGCACATTTTTTTTTTAAATTCGAGTGCTTTAATAACCATAAATCATTGAATAGATACCCTAATTTCTCACTTTTAGTTCAATATCGAAATCTAAAAGACAAGGTCAAAAGGTGATCGAGTTACAGCTTCTTACCTACCAAACTTGATGGTGAGCCTTCGATAATCAAAGGGACGGCGACCATCTACTCTCAGTTCAGATTCTAAAGCAGATTCTATGAACTTCTTCTCATTCACTGTCAATCGCCATGTATTTGCCAATCTTTGCTCCATTCTCTTTTACCCCAATTGGATTTTCCTAAATAAATACAAGTCGGGGAAAAGCAGAGGAATATATTCTTTGTTCTTCCAAGTATAGAGGGTTTAGGGTTTTACTTCGAGTGCCTGCCGTTGAGTGTTTAGATAATTATTCTTTTTTTAATTACTATATTTAGTGCTAAATATTAATTTTCGAACTTCCATAATCTTTTGTGCTGGTAGTAGTTGTTTGTCCGGACAAATATGTTTGTTGTCGTTGTTGTTATTTTTTTTTTCAAAAAAAGTTGAAAAGAAAATTGATAAAAAAACATTATTCATAAACACAAATAAATAAAGGAGGGCTAATATTTCTTTTAAAATAAAGTTTACACGAATTTATTATTCTCTATCAAAAAATTAGAAATGATGGAATGCATATAGCCACCATTACGATTGGTAAATGATGAAAAGGAAAATTACCTAATTAAACAAATTTAAGTCCTTTGATAGTGATAGTTTAAAAAATTATCAAATATACTTATATTTTAGATTTTATTGCAAATTCTATATAATTTATCAATTCCCGCCTCTTCTCTTTTTTCTTTTGTTTTTGAGCGAGCTGTGAAAGCTCTTCTAGAAGTTCTCTTTCTCCTTCATTCATCATTGGAAGAAGAAACCCCCACAATTGCTTTTAAGATATGTGAAAATTAAAAACTGAAGCCGCGATTCAGGTAATTATTATAAGTTGCTTGGGTATGATTTCTCACAAAGATACACTAATATCGCTCAACTCGTTGATATCAACACTTGTCGGAGACAACAAATATTAGAATTAGTAAAGGAATACTCTAGCTTGAGTGTAGATTAGAAAATGAATACTTCTTGATATTTGCATACTCTGAATTTGTTAACTGTAGTCGAATAATGTTATTGTTCTTCCCTTTTCATAATGGATCTCAATTATTTCCTTTAGTTAAAGATCTATACAGTAAAAAGGTCAACTCCTTGCTTTAAACAATAATGTCTTCAGTAGTAATCTCGATTGGCTCTTAAATCTTTTTTGAACAAGACACAGACTCAAGAATAATCAATATGGAATGAGTCATATATTCACCTTGATGATCAAGTTTGTCCTTTGTTTGGTTATGTTTTCTTCTTTAAAAATGTCACTGTATATCTAAGAGTTAAATTATCTTTTTGTTTATTTGTTATTCTGCCTTAATGATTTTTCTTAGTGCATTTTGCCAAAGGTCTTTCAAAAACATATAGAAATCCTCTATATCAACATAAGTATTGGCTACTGCTCGAATAATTTTAAGCAGTTGATTGGATAAATAAATTTGTTAGGTCCTATGAAGTTTTGATGATTGACAACATGTTGATGAAATAGGTGAGTAAAGTTGGTCCAATAAAGTGTCGAATATAATACTTAAGGAGTTGAAAATGTCAAGAAATAAAGGAGCGTGAATTAAGGAGTTGATAAGTCATATTCAACAAACTCAGCAAAATCAACACATGGTTAAATCAGGAGAGTTGGAATTTGATTGCAATACGAACAAATACAAGAGATTAACTTGAAAGAAGACTCCTACACGAGATAAAACTCAAAGGCAGGCAAAGGTGTTGCCATAAAGAGATTGGAAGGAAGAAGAACTCTTTGGAGACGTGTGTATATAAAGAAGTGTGACTTCTCAGAAGAATATACACACTTACAAAGAGAGAAATAGCACATTGCAATTTGGTGAGATTCTTGTGACAATCTGAGTGTGAAGAGTTAGACAAACTTGCTATAGTAAAGTGTCAAGCTAGAGTTAGCAATCTTGTACTAGGAGTTTGTCATTAAGTTGTAATTGATGTATTCTTAATTCAGTAAGTTATAAACTGAATTAAGAAGGTTTGGTCTTCAAGTAGTGTTACTAGGAAGACATTGACGTTTGTTACTGAGTAGGAGATTGAACAGTTAGGAATTAGAGTTTATAATTCCTTATATTACAAGAGTTGTAATCTGTTGTTTGAAGAGGCTCTTAGAGTTAGTGAAGTTGAAAAAAATCCTGTGGAGTATAGGTCATGGTTTTTCACCTTTTGAACTAGGTGTTTTTCACGCTAAATTTGTTGTCTTATTTGCTTACTGTTCTTACTCAGTCAAGTGGAACACGTCTGACGATTTGTTTTATTCGTAGGCAAACAGTTAAGCTTAAGACGAATTCTTAGGTTGTGCAATCTATCAATTTGTATTAGAGTAGGTTTATCTTAAAATGCTAACACCTAAGATAGATCATGATGAAGTCTGCACAACCTATTGGACACTGTGAAGGGCAGTCAACCACTCGAACACCTTTTCTCAACGGATTATACTTCATCTGTGTCACGCCCCACCCTGGGAGGCATGACTGACACCTGGTGCCCTACTAGGATCTGAACTAACTTAACTAGGCATGTGCACTCCTGGTGTGGGCTTGCTCCTCAAATTAAGAAAACAACGGTCTATATCTCGGCTGTAAATACAACCTCCGGCCGATAAGGCCTTATAGCCACCTGTAAAGGAAAACAGATAACCAGAAACAGGCAATATGTTACACCCAGTAAGTTTTCAATGACCGGTCAGCCTATTTATACGTTGGTTAAGAGTTTTAAAGTGCAATACATGCGAGAAAGGGGCCAGGGGGAAGGTCGAACGAACACGGAGTCGGGACCGCGTGAGAGAAGGCTAGACCAGTTGCCCGAAGGGGCAACGTGGCACGGACCCTCCCTGGCGCGTTGGGCTCCGTGGCACGGCCTAGAATCGATGCGTTTGGGTCCGTGGCATGGACCCTGTGTCCACTGCCCAAATTATATATATATTAAATGTTTTTCACTTGTTCATTTCAAAGTAAAGCAAACCCGCGACCAGAAGTAATACACACGCGATTTTCATGTGGTTTTCCTCAGTTTATGCTGTGAAACGCCACCCGAATTCAAATTAACTTCGGGTATCAAAGTTTAAGGCTGCAGGGAGCATTACTACGGAGTTATTTTCATGAAATTATCCTGGAAAATCGCAACCCCGCCGAGCCAAAGTTGTCAGAATGACTCCAAACTAATTTCTATAAGATCACGGGCTTCAAGTAAGTATTTCTCCCTTCTGAGATCCCGAGAAATTGTACGTTTTCGACCGTGTTCCGTCAAGTTGAAATATAGTTAATATTTATATATAAAGTTTTCATTTTTGCCGAATTTAGTACTGAAACCAACCTCATTCCCCCAGTAATATGATTTTAGTTGAGAAGAGTTGTTGAATACGAATCGATACTTACCAGTTAATCAAAAATTGACAGTCAAGGTATGTTAAGGCAAATTCCTTTGGCAAGTTAGTTTCCTTAGTATTATAACTCAATTTAAATCCAATTAAGAGCATAAGAAGTATGTTAATCATGATTAGTTGTTGTTATTAGCTGAGACCAGTATTCTACGTTTAGTTTAGGATTTGACTTGCCTATATAGCCCTCCATGACCAACCCCAGGGTTACTAGCTATGTCGACGCCCGCCAGGGGCGAGATGACGTCGCTCCACGGAGTGGTATGCCGTCCATGAGAGACGAAGATGGGTCCCAAGTCCTCATATAGTCCATTCTATGGATGGACTATTATATGCCGTATCAGCACCACACCCCCGTCGAGCCTGGTGCCATCAGGAGTCCACTAAACTCAGACACATCTACAGTCAGGGGCCGAGCAGGCTCAGTCGCAGACCCAGGGGACTGGTGGAATGGCTATAGCTATTAGTTAACCCAGTGTGACCTTGCTAAGGGTATGTAGGTTGAAGTGTACTCACCAGGGCTTATGGGGGCCCCAGGTGGGTTATTCTGTGTTGATTGTACCTTCCGGCTTATGGGGGTCAGGTAAGGTTCTTGTTTGTTTTAGTTACTGATAAATTAGATTATAGGAAGTTCAACTACTTAGGTATGATTGTATCCCCCCTATTTCAGTTATTCTCAATTCTATATCTTTTATTTAGTCGTTTACAATTATTGCCTTACATATTCGGTACATATTGTACCGACGCCCTTTCTGGGGTGCTGCATTACTTGCCTGCAGGTATGGATAGAAGAGGAGTAGGTCCCTCTTAGCTTTCATCTAGGATTATCAGACCAGTCGGCTCCTTTCCTCTGGAGCTTGTAGATAAAAGGTTTACTTCTTTTGATTGTACAATTTATGTGTAGACCGGCCCTGTACCGACCATCATATTACTCCTAGAGGCTTGCAGATTGTTCAGATTCCTTGTGGTTAGCTATTGATGGGCGTGTGGGGCCTATATGTGTTTTACCTTGTATGTTGGTCGTAAGGAGTCATGTGTAGCTGTCAGTTAGCAACCTTGTCGGCCATAGCTTAGTCTAGTACCAGATTTACCTTTCAGTGATAACTAGACATCATGGTGGTCTTGTCGACCTGCAGAGAATTCCCCATTACTATCTGTGTCTAGTTAGCTATTTTCTTTTACAGGTGGCTATAAGGCCTTGTCGGCCGGGGGCTGTGTTTACAGCCAAAATATAGCCCATTGTTTCTTGATTTAAGAGCTAGTATTAGACCTGCACCAGAAGTGCTTAGGCTCAGTCAACTTAGTTAGTTTCCAGTAGGGCACCAGGTGCCAGTCATGACTCACAAGGTGGGGCGTGACACAATAACAGGGAATCCTATGCGGGCCGACAAGATCACATGATGTCTAGTTATGATTGTAAATTAAATCCAGTGTTAAACTAAACTATGGCCGACAAGGCCGCTAACTGACAGCTAAACAAGGCCCCACACGGCCAATACATAAACTAAAACACATATGGGCCCCGCACGGCCATCAACAACTAACCACAGGGAAATAGAACAATTTGCAAGCCTCTATGAGTAATATGATGGTCGGGACAGGCCCTGGCCTACCCAAAATTGTATAATCAAAAGAAGTAAACCTTCTACCTACGAGCTCCGGAGGAAAAGAGCTGACTTTTCTGACAATCCTGGCTAAATGCTAAGAGGGACCAACTGCTTGTCTATCCGCACCTGTAGGTAAGTAATGCAACGCCCCAAGGATGGGTGTTAGTACAATATGTACCGAATATGTAAGGCAATAACTGAAACTGACTGAATAAAACTTAAAATAAGCTGAAAGTAATTGAGTGAAAAAGATGGAAATATAACCTGAATACTTACCCTTCTGCTGCCTAACCTACCAATAAGTAGTCCAAACAAGAATCTTACCTGGCCTCCATAAACCGGAAGGTACAACCAGCACAAAATAACCCACTTGGGGCCCCCATAAGCCCTGGAGGATACACTTCAATCTATATACCCCTAACAAGGTCATACAACAAGGTCATACTAAGTCATCTAATAACTACAACCGTCCTACCAAATTTCGGGTTCGGCAGAATCGAGCCCGCTTCTACCCCCGAACTATAGTTGTGTCTCTGAGTTCTAAGGGACTCGTCGTCGTACCTCGAGTACCGAACTGACGGGGCGTGCCGATACTACATAAAGTAGTCCAAACCCATGGAATGGACTCGGTATGAGGACCAAACCTCACTCCGTCCCTCACAAACGGCATGCCGCTTCCTGAGCGACGTCATCTAGCCCGCGGCGTCGACACTCTAGTATCCCCGGGGTTGGTTATGGAGGGCTATACAGGCATAGTCAATCCCAAACTAAACATGGAATACTGATTCCCAACAATAACAACACCAATCGTAACAAATATGCTTATGGTATTCTTACTAGATTCAAACTAAGTTATGATGCTCAAGAAACTAACTTGCCGAAGAGATTCGCCTTAACATACCCGGATTGGTAATTTCTTAATCGGGAGAAATGCTTACGTGAAGTCTATGATCGTATAGAAATTGGGCTGGGAGCAATTCCGACAACTTTAGCTCGGTGGGGTTCCGAGCTGCCAGGTGAATTTTGTGGAAAATAACTCCGTAGTAATGCTCCCCGCAGCTTTAAACTTCGATACCCAAAGTTAATTTGAATTTAAGGCTCGTAGCGTAATGTAAGAATTTTATATGGAAATGGGCGTTTTCATCAGGATTGACTAAGAACATATATATATGTATGAAACCAAATGAAGCCACTCAATATATATATAAATTGGCGTGGATGGGGGGTCCATGGCATAATTCCCAACGCGCCAACTCGTGGCGTGCTAGCTGGAGCCCAACGCTGCCAGGAGGCCGTGCCACGTTGCCCCTGGCCGCTGGTCCGGCCTTCCCCGTGCGGCCCCGATCCGTGTGCTCGTCCGACCTTTTTCCGGACCCCTTTCTCGTACGTATACTCTTAAACTCTTAACTAATATACGAATAGACCAACTAAACATTAAAAATTTATGGGGTGTAAATAACTGGGTGGAAGGCTCGCATGAAATTTTTTATTTAAGCTGAGGGATTATGAGTTGTGGACAAGATTACTACCGAACTAGTTATCTCAAAGAAGATGATGGATGGAGTCGAAGTTTTAAAAGTAAGGTTTGAATTTAATGCTGATGACTTGATGGCTCATAAAAATGCCAAAGCAAAGAACATCCTAGTATGTCGGCGCCGGGTCCTCGGGCTTATACAACCTCAATTTCAAATTGTTTCAACAGCAAATAGATATGATGCCTTGATCAACGCTCATGAAGGAACAAGTTAGCCCAGTTCGTAGTTTCTATGCTATTTATCAATATGAAACATCTAAGATGAAGGAAAGTGGAGTCTTTGCAGCAAATGATCACAAGACTTACCTTACTAAATGAACTATCCTCCTCGAAAAAATGCTCAAAACTGAAGAACAAGTTGACAAAGTCTTAAGGATCCTACCTAAAGCAAAATGGGATGTCAAGGTCATCGCTATTCTAGAAGCTAAAGACATTTCTACTATGATGCTTAATGAGTTAGTAGGGAACCTGAAGATGTACGAGATAAATATGGATGATTCTAAGAAAGAGGATTAAACAAAGAAAAGCCATTGGCTCTTAAGACTTGTGATAGTGATGAATCTGATGGTGATGATGAGCACATAGAGTTTCTAGCAAAGAAGTTCTAAAAATTCCTCAAGAAAGAAAAGGTATATGACAAGAAAGGATCGTGTATCGAAAGAGTTCCAACGGTAAATTCTTTCAAGCTTGATGATACAATGTTATAAAATTGATCATATGATCAAAGATCGGCCCACTGGGAAATTTGAAGTGGAGAAAAAAGGGCCGAGAAAGAGAAAGCCGATAAAGAAAAGGCAAAAAGAAGAGAAAAATTATGTACGGTTGCTTGGGGATCTCGACTTGACGAGTTTTACACTGCAGTCAGATGAAACTGCATTCATGGCATTAGAGACTGATCTTGAAGAAGATGACAAGAACTCGAGGTAAGAATCTCTTAACCTAAATGAAAATATTCATACTCTGCCTAAAAGAAAAACTTATATCTATGATGTATACGCAATGGATAAACTCCAAGAAATTATAGAGATCTATTATTCAATGTTCTTTATAGTTTAAAATGAGTCATTGATCTAAAATGGTAAAGATATCACTGATAAGGAAAATTGTGCTTTGAAGAAACATATTATCGAACTTGAGTCTGTCAAAGGAGAGTCCTGAAGAATCTTTAATTCAAAAGGAAGAAGCAAGTGAGAATTTAAGAAAGGTTGAGTCTGAACTTAAGCACCGTAAAATTGATTAATTTTGTGAAAAAGAAAAGTAAAAAATGAGTTTGAAGTTTCAAGATTAAAAAGTGATCTTGAGAAAGCTAACAGGTGGACCAAGTCATCTAGAATTATAAATAATCTAAGTGAAAGGGTTCACAATGAAAGGGTCAAACAGTTTTCACAAAGAATCAAGTGTCACCGAAGATATGTGTTACCAGGTGGTAAAAAATATCCTACCACCGAATGTCCAAAGAGCATCTAGAAGAAGAAACAGGAGTACCTTGTTGGCTAAAGAAATTAAGTACAAAATGCTCGTGAGGAACAAAGATCTAACAACTTGTTGCCATACCGAAAGAAGAAACTCGATTCACCTTTGATCACAAAAAGGACTCAAGCTTGTCTGGGTTCCTAAAAATAACCCCTAAGTTGTTTTGCAAGTGAGAGTGAGGGAGCAAGCATTTGTACATGGATAGTGCTTAGTTCAAGACACATGATTGAAGATAAAAAATTCTTTTCACTCACTCCACTAAAAGGGGAAATGTATCCTTTGAGACGGGAAAAAGGGTGTCAAGCATTAGGAATTGGCAAAATTCAAAGTTCGGAACAAGGGCTTAGAAGATGTGTACCATGTTGATGGATTGAAACATAATATACCGAGTATATTTCAACTTGTATGACAAAGGCAACAAGGTAACTTTTACTTCGTGCATACAAGGTCAAGAGGTTGCATAGAAAGGAAATTGTGCTAAGTGCAAGTGCACACAAAAATGTATACAAGGCATACATCATGGAAAATGTATGGTACAAATTTTACTTGCCTTAGTGCAATGGATTGTGATCCCCTTCTCCCGGCACAAAAGACTTGGGCATGCTAGTTTGAAACAAGCTAGAATAAACTTGATTCAAAAGACATGATTATATGCTTGCCTAAAACTAAGTTAAAAAATAACTAAGTCTCGTAGTGTCAGGTAAGGGGAAACAAATGAGATCATCATTCACATCAAAGAATCAAGAGTAATAAATAGAGGTCTCGGACTCGTTGTATATGGATCTATGTGGACCCATGAGAGTAAGGGAGTAGAGGTGGTAAAATGCATATCTTTGTTATTGATGATTATTCCAAAGGTTCACCGACCCTATTTTTAGCTTCTAAAGATGATGTCTTTGATGCTTTCTTTATTTTTGTAAAAAAAGATGGAAAATAAAATAGGCACTTCCCTAATTTCCATAAGATCTCGACTCATGGAACAAAATTTTGAAAATTCAAAAATTTAATTTTCCAAAGAAATAGATCATAATTTCTCTCGCTCCAAGAACGCTACAACAAAATGGGAGTAGTTGAAAGAAAATAGGACTTTAGAGGATATGGCTAGAACAATGATACTGCAAGTAATCTTGGGTAAAAATATTTAGGTCGATGCCATAAGTACTACATGCTATATATTGAATAGATGTA
The DNA here is from genome assembly GCA_018107945.1 of Datura stramonium. NCBI lineage: Eukaryota > Viridiplantae > Streptophyta > Magnoliopsida > Solanales > Solanaceae > Datura > Datura stramonium. The sequence goes on along the minus strand of JACEIK010000082.1, from coordinate 69,976 downwards.
TGAACAAACCTCTAGAGAAGACTTCAGGAATTACTTCAAAGGAAGGAGGTCTAAGTATTGCTCATCTTAGAATCTTTGTGTGCAAATGTTTTATCCATGTGATAATGGAAAAGATAACTGAGAAAATTTGATGCCCAAGTGACAGGAATCTTCTTAAGTTATTCTCAATATAGTAAAGCTTATAGGGTGTTAAATAAAAATAAAAATGGTGTTGAGGAAAGTGTGCATGTTATTTTTTGATGAATCTTGTATTATGATTGAGACTAACATGTGATGAAAGCGAAACCGATGAACATACTTGGAACAAGTTGCATCACCGTTTCATCCGTTGAATAGAATGTGGCTCACCGATGGGGAACAACAAATAATGAAGCCGAGTCATCATTAATGCAAAGAACCCAACTCAAATGCAGAACCTCACAAGGATTGCAACCGGAAAATCTATAAGTATCAGGATTCACATCCTATTGAAAATATTCTCGCTGCATCTCACGTCCGGGGATCACCAAACGATCATGGTTTAAAACTTATGTGCTTTCAATGCCTTCTTATCTAAACTTGAACCTAAAAAGGTAAAATAGGCTTTTATTGATGAAGATTAGATTTTGTCTATGCAGGAGGAATTAAATCAATCCTTGAAAGAAACAAAGTGTGGCACTTGGTACCTCCACCAAGGAAAAATTGTTGATTGGCACAAAATGGGTATTTCGTATCAAGCTAGATGAGCATGGAACAGTTACAAGGAACAAAGCTAGACTAGTAGTCCAAGGATACAATCAAGAAGAGGGAATTGACTATGATGAGATATTTGCTCCTGTTGCAAAACTTGAAGCAATCAGATTATTCATAGCTTTTGTAAGCCAAGAATTCACTCTTTACCAAATGGATGTAAAGAGTGCATTTTTGATTGGTTATTTAAAATAGGAAGTATATGTAAAGCAACCTCCAATATTTGAGAGTTCTCGACTTTCGATCATGTCTACAAAGTAGACAAACTTTATATGGGTTGGAAGCAAGCTCCAAGATCTTGGTATGAAAGACTTTTAAAAATTCCTGTTGCAACATGGGCACACAAGAAAAAAATTGAAAATACACTCTTCTTGAAAACAAAGGGACAGATCTCGGTTATGCAAGTGTATGTAGATGAAATCATATTTGGATCAACAAATGTTTCCTTATAACTCAAGTAGAGTTTTCTATGCTAATGAATAGAGAATTTGAAATGAAAGCATGATGGGAGAATTAAATTTCTTCCTTGGGACTACGACAAGGCAAACCTCACCGGAATCTTGATCCACTGCCAGGCGTATGTGAAGGAGTCGGCTAAAAGATTCAATATGGAGTCCGCAAAAGAGATTTATACTCCTATTGCCACCGCCACAAAATTGCCATCTCCTTGATGAAAAGGTTCATCCATGTAGCGTAAGCTTTACAGAGGCTGATTGGCTCCTCTCTATATCTCACTACTAGTAGACCCGACATTATTTTTAGTGTTGTCTGTGCTAGATTATAAGCAAATCCCCAAAGAATCACATCTCAAAGCCGTTAAGAGAATTTTGAGATACTTGAAGGGAACAACTGATTTGGGGTTATGGTATCCTAAAGGGAGCAATTTTTCCTTGGTAGGATATGCAAATATGCCGATTAAGTGTAGGATATCCGTGATAGGAAAAACCACTGTGTATGACATACTTCATCGACCATGTTTGATCTCCTGGTCCATAAATAAGCAAAAGTCAATAGCCTTATCTACTCGTTGAGGCCGAATATGTAGCGTACTGTTCATATTGTGCATAGTTATCAGGATCACAACAACTACTCGGACTTTGGTGTTGATGATGTGTTCCACCTCAGGCGATAAATACTCGCTGCCATCAACATTGCCAAAAATCTAGTTCAACATAAGAGAACTAAACATATTAACATAAGGCATCCTTTTCTTAAAGACAATGTTGAGAAAGGTCATATTTCAATTATGTTTTGTTCCACTGAAGAGCAAATTGTTGATATATTTACCAAAGCTTTAAGGTGGATCATTTAAAAGAATAGGTTATATTTGGGGATGATTAAGATTGCATAGGCCACCTTCGATGATTGGCTAGATTATGCAAACTTCTATGTTTTATAGCTAAATATTTTATTCATTCTAACTTTACATATTTAATTGTGTGTCCCAAGTCCAGGATAAAAATTTAGATCGACAGAGTTGTGTATTAAATTGTGCAATGATTTTGCCGATATCAAGCACTCCCAGGGCATTAATTCATAGTCATCATGTATGTTCTTTCAAGTGATGCTTTATCGCTAATGTGAAATAGCTATGCCCTCGAAAGTGTTGCATCCCCTCGTCGCATCTTTATAACCGTCATTAATCCTTCTCTTTCCCATAAAGCTGCAACTACCACTCCATTATCTATCACGTCTCCCATCGAAACCCATTGAAGAGCAACATGTCACATGTTTCATCTCCTTTTTTTTGTAAATGGTAGTTTGACCTAATTCACAACAACCAATTCGAAAATTATTCGAATCAATCCTCCAAGTTTCTCACTATGACTTCGCTTCGTCTTTCCAGTGGTGGATGGGATCATTATGTAAAATTTGAGTGGCTACCATCGACAATTTTTCCTCGCTAGAGACTTTTATGAAAGTTTTCAGACAACCAACTCTTGCCCAACATCGTCGAGTTCAAAAGAAAGAAATATCACCCCTCCATCAGCTATACTTTGATGTTGTACATAAGATTCTCATCCCAAGAAAGGAGAGAAGAATTGAGGCAAACTATCTTGATCTCACCTTGATGGAGCTTCTTGATATCAAGTCGTGATTGATTTACCCACCTCATGGTCAAGCATATGCAACGGGTTCTCACTAAGGATGACAAAGGACATGCCCTCCCCTATGCATTTTGGTTGTCTTACGTATTTTAGGACAATTTAGTACCTTTTCAAGTGTGGACTTTTTAGACAACAAAGGATGTACTTGGGGAAGTGAAACATGTTGATCTACCTGCTTCTATGAGGAGAGTAGATACTCTTTTTCAAAAAAATGCGCAATGCTTTTGCAACTAAAAAAAGGCCGAATAGGAAGGTTCATGCCGCTTATGCTCAAGAAAAGGCTACTCTTCGCCAAAATCACGAGCTTATAAGCTACGCGACTCAGTGGCCGTAAATGTCGATGCTAGATTGTCACACCCCGCTGGGGTATGACTGCACCGTGCCCTAGAAGGACCTCGACTACTAAACCGGTGGGCTCTGTGGTGCATATTCCTCGGTGCATGGCTAGCTCTATCTCTCCGCGGCTTCCCGGAAACAGGCAGAGTTATATAACGGCCGTAAACACACCACCCAATCAAGCCTATAGCTACCTATGAAAGCATCAATAGCTAACCGTAAACATTCTAATATCAAGGAACCTATGGGCCGATAAGGCCACCATGTCATCTAGTCATCTCAAACTTAACATGTGGAAACCTGGAAAGCTACGTGACCGGCAAGGTCACCACTAAGCTGGGAACTAAGGCCCCACACCTGGCCAACATAAAACAAAAATACTAAACAAATCTATAACAAACCGAACGGCCTCACACGACCGGCTCAATTGACCATAGGGAGATAGTATATACAATCTGCAAGCCTCTATGAGTAACAGAAATGACGGATAGGGGCTCCGACCTACCCATACTCGTACAATGTAAGGAAAAGAGCCAAGACTCTCCGGAAATCGACCGGGATGACGAGCCGATGACTCTATAGTCACCGGAATCACGAGGATCTTCCTCGTCTATGAGTACCGCAAGGCAATGGGGCCATTTAATGGGCATCAAGATCACTGCACCGAGTATGCAAAGTAACCGAAATAATACAACCGAATATAAATAGTATGACTAGCAATTGTATAAAGGTGATAATAATCAAGAAACCGATACTTAACCGAGTCAAGCTTTTGTACTGAGCAAGGCGCAGGCGTACCCGTGACGCGCCATGCCCGCCGTCTAGTAGCTAATATATAACACATAAATAGATATACAAGTAGCAAGCAAGAGCCAATACGAACCCCTATGCTTCTGGATGACGCCAAGAAAGCAAACAATCTATATACTCCTATCCTGCCAAACCACCCAAAAATAAGTCACTCCACTTATCTCGTCACTAGAGCTCCTCTACCGCCTCACCTGGCCTGCCATAGCTCTCCGTTATAAATAACCGTGTCTAAGTCCTGAGGACTCTGTGACAAAGATTCGTAATGTATAGGGTCTCGTTTCCTCGACACGAACTCAACAGGCTATCCAAATGTAGACTGCACTGCTCTGGGGACCACTAACAGTGGAATATCTATACCGGACAGCACTGACACAAACTCAAAAGGGTTGCTGCACTGTAGTGCCGATCGACCGATATGGGGAAAGCTTCATCCTATCTTCGTCCAAGTCGGGACGCATGCCACCCTTGGAGACGTAAACCCACTCCGCTTAGTGGGCGACACGATTACACACCCAGGGGTGAGACGCTCACAAGGTGACTCACGCTACACTTCAAGTCTCAACAAACAAATAGCACATATAAATAGCAAGCATGTATAATCAAAAGACTATCTCAAACTGGTATTTTATTCCGATCTCTTCGCATTATACCGATTCATCAGATTATACGATTCTCAAATCTTTATTTAACCGTTTGGCTAATCTAGCCAGGATAACATCTCGGCTCCGAATGGCTAATCTGTAGCCAATATTCATATGTTCGAAGGGCTAGTCTCGTAGCCATAAAACTGCCTCGTCTCTATCTCGATTTACTTTACTAACTTTTATTCTGAAAATCAGTTTCTTTTATTCTACAACATGCTTTGCTAATCATACAATAGGCTATACCGAATCTGAATGCTAATCAGCCCTTGGCGCATGCTTTACTAACTTTCTGAGCACGATATGGCAACGCAAAACCGAGCCATCAACTTACTCAAAACTCAAATATTCAACTCCGAGAGTTCACCATGGAGTCTACTATGATTTATATGGATAAAACTGCTAACTTGCCGAAGAAACGGGCTTTACATACCTTTAACCTCGAGTTATTCGGGATCACGGACGGTGCTCTGGCCGCATCTACCAATTCTCCCAACCGCATTCATATACACGCCAATTAGTACTTCAAATACAACACTATTCAAGTGATTTACGCCACTTTCAATATTTTTATAGCCTAAACTTAGACTTATCGAAAGACTGGCCGAAAACTCTGCTATTTTCTGAGGTCCGAAGGGAGAAGTATTCACTTTACTAGCTAGGAGCACATAGACACTAGTTTGGAGCAATTCTACTTATGTTAGTCTCAGGCCTTGGATTGATTCGTCACTGTATTTCACAAACAAAATCTGCAAGAATGCTCCTGGCCGCAACACTCGTACCGAGGTTAATTTAAGTTTGGACTACATTTGGCAACAGAATCGAACGATAATATATTACCTTCTTCATCTTCTCTCTCATCTCTTACGAATTCGGGAAATATCAAATGATGTATGTCACTTAAAACCGAAGTGGGGCTTATATAATAGACACTATAAATCGCATTCCCGAATGCGATTTATAAGTCGATTTGCTCGCGACGCGCCGACTTGGCGCTTGTCCGATCTTCCCGCTTTTCTAGCATGTATGGCTTTCAAATACTCTTAACCAACACGCGAATAGCCATCTATGTGCCTAAATTTACTAAAAATTCTCTCCCCTTAAGAACATTTCTCCGCCCTCGACGAAAACTGCCATTCAGAGGACTTCTCAACTTACTCAACTTATTACTTAGAAAAATTTCGCAGAAGTTTCCCGTAATATGGACTATCCCAAAACCTCAAACGCGTAAAAGTCCAATACAGTACCGCACACAATACTATAAGATTCACTTGATAGCTAAACATCAATCTTTCTCATTAATACATATACAACCAAAGGTACCGTATAAGTCGATATCTGCCATACTCGTCGCCCGACTAGGCCCAAATAAGCGAGGATATCTAGCTTTCATGTCTTCCTCCGCCTCCCATGTCATTTCCTCTCTAGCCTCGTTACGCCACAATACTTTGACAGACGCAATATCTTTAGTTCTCAATCCGCGAATCTGTCTCGCCTAGGATAGCTAATGAACCTCTTCATAGGCTAGCTCTTCGGTAACCTCGGATATCCCTGGGATCAACTCGACGGTCTCCTATGCATTTCTCAAAGATAGATACATGAAAGATTCGATGAACTGGATTCTAATTCGAGTGCAAGTTCAACTCATACGCCACTCTGACCTATTCTTCGACGATCCGACAGTGGCCCACAAACCTTGGGCCGAGCTTACCTTCAAGCCATATCTCATCACCCCTTTCATCTGGGGATACTTTCAAAATACCCAAAGCTCATTCACATCGACCTGTGTCTCGCGCCGCACACCGCATATGACTTCTCGTTTCAAGTGCGCCGCAGGGCGTTCCTCTCCGATGTTTTTACCTTCCTCCTCCGACCGTTGAACAATGTTTGGCCCAATCAACGCTAATTCTCCTACTAAACCAGCCCAACCTAGCGATCTCGCATTTTCGCCCGTATAATGCCTCCTCGAAAGACGCCTATCCGGGATAGCCGAGTGATAGCTATTATTATAAGCAAATCCCGATTAGAGATAAATTATCATCCCAAATACCACCAAATCTAGCACACACGCCCGCAGCGTGTCCTCGAGCTGCCTAAATAGTGCGTCACTCTCGTCCATCTGGTTCCGAGGGTGGAACGCCGTGCTTAAATCAATTCGTGTACCTGGTTCTTAAACGATTGCCAAAATCTAGTCCGTAAATTGCGCTCCTCTGTTCCGAGATGATGGGATACCGGCACCGTGCACCCGACTATTTCGATATACAACCGACATAATCTTCTACTGAGAAGGTGGTTCTTATCGGCTGAAATGATTTGTCAACTGCCTACTATCCCCCATAGAGTCGTGTCTATGTCTCGGTACGTGGTAATCCCGCCACAAAATCCATATTCACCGTTTCCCATTTTATAATAACTACGCCCCGAGTTAACCCGCCCGGGTTTCTAAAGGTTTCGTTTCACCGCGGGCGCTAGGACACCGGGCTACACTGGGCCACCGCAAGCCGGTCACGCGTAATGTACTCATTCATAATCATGAGCTAAGGAAATATCTCTGAACACGAGGCGCCTTTTTACATAACAAAAGACTTCGTCCTTTGTTATCTCGAAAATTCGCGTTTTACCTTTGCCGAATTCTCGTCTCTTAAGTCTGACCAAGTCAAGATCCTCATTGCCGCCTTACCTCCACAACTAATGATGACACGTATAATGTTCTCGACCACGTCTGCTGCCCTTCATTCGCTGCACTCTAAGGCTAATTGACCAATTGGGGTATTTCTCTCGGGATAGACTCCCGTTGTTCGGCTACAAGTACGCCAAACTCCTAACGACTTTGTAGCTAAGGGCGTTTGCTACTTCATTTTCTCTTCTTCGATCGACACGACATATTCATTTTTAAAGAGCTTGGCATATAATTAACCTGGCCATATCAGCTTATCACGGAGAAACCGATGTGTAATTTACCGGGTATAGCTAGAGCTTATCTCCGCCTTATGGACGACGCCAAGGCTACTTGTTGTCGGGGATAACCCGGAAGACCGCTCGCGTACTTCAGGTTTTTGTCTCGATTAGAGGATCCTGATATTTATCATGGATTCTAATGATCCGTCGCATAACCTTGAATAACCGAATAGCCGGGTTGAATGACCAATGTGCAAGTAGTTCAACAATGCCCTAAATGTCCTACTAGAGTATCTGTAGCTCATGCGACAATCAAGGAGCTGGGTGTAGCATCTAACCGCTTTGTTATTTTACTTTGAAAATCAGAAAGTTCGGGCTTAATCGTACTTACCCTGTGCGATCAATCTCCTGATTCTTCAAGGGAGTCTACTGAATTTCGGGTCTTAGTAAACACCGTGCTAAAGGTGTGTACCACCACTTCCTTACGCCTTGTGCGTATCCCTTTGGATTTATACCGCTATTCTAGGAAATTTCTGCCTTATGAGCTATTCTGTAAAAGACTGGCCTTCTGCTAGGGCTCAGATTCGAATATCTTACGAGAACCAAATAAGTATAGTATGTCACCGACTCACGATGTGGACCCTTCCTTGGGGTACCCACGGGTTTGCTCACCGGGATGGCCGGGCCGACTTTGCGGGTGTTTCATGTAATAACCGGCTAGGTCGACTAAGGCCGACTCTCCCCTACAGGCCGGGAAACGATGTACGACCACTTAACATATTGGAACAATTCTGGGTATTGCTAATCTCAAGTATGCCTATTCGGTTTACCTGGTTCTAGCACATGGACTAATGTTATTGATCTTGTGGATGCTTCCTCAATACAGCGCTACCGGCTCAGACCGTCTAATCAGACTTTATCATCTAACCACCCGACTCAGGCTACTAATTCCCGGTAAGCTTCTGAAGCCTAGATCCGGCAACAACATATAAGTCTCGTTAACTCAATAACCGGGAACTGAGACAGCTTCTATGGCTTCATACGTAGGTCACACTTAACCTGCTCTTCTCTTCTTCTCTTTTCCCTTTCTCTTTTCTTTCTCTTCTTTTCTTTCTTTTTTTTTTTTGGCAAGTGGGGTCTGCAGTTGCAATCGTATATGCTTTCAGCACTAATCAACATATGTGATTGTAACTCCCTATAGGCAATTGCTCACACATATCTATTATTCAGGACAATAACTACGTACGATACATACCGAATTCGTAGTGATACACACCCTAACATGCTTTGCCGAGTTCATACCGTACATGATACATCGCTCTACTACTATTAATATCTCCTGCCCTTCTCCTAACATTTCATTGTATTGTCACCCCATTCTCGAAGTAACAAACATATATAAGCTTTTAATTATGGTCTCATTGCTTGAAATTCCGCCACTCTGCAATGCGGGGTCAACATTCAAATCTGTGGGCCCTATAGAAGTTACATTGAGTATCTACGACTGCTCGCCGGACTCATTCTAGGCCACAATTGTCCAGAGTCCCGCATCGTAGCTTCTCTAGCTTCTCCATAAGCTGCCATACCGCGTACCAACCGCACCCATCAGTTTCTTAACCGGTTAGTCCAAGGCTTAGTCCTTAATACACAATATTCTATCCATCCGGGTAATTTCACTTCACAAAATCTCGGTATTCCTCGCTTCTTCCTTTTATTTTGTTTAAACCGAGCTCTGGGTTCAAGTATTCGCTTATACGTTAATATGTTACCGGTCAAGTTCCGCCATACTTTCCGACTTGTAAGACCTATCCGATTCACATGACCTCTCTACCTTCGATATCACAACCTAATCATATCTATAATCTTGCAGTATATCTTACCGTCTCTGTTAGCATATATGGCGGACTTGGCCCCTCCTTTTTTTACTCAAATTTGACTATTAATGAGCTGCCTATCACCGGCAGTCTTTACACTGCCGAGTAAGCTAGCGCCTTACTTGCTCCTCTAGCTTATTATCACGCGAGGGTCTCCGCATAACTTATGTAATCAAAGAGGCTCTTTACGCCTCTACACTTACCGGAATTAATCAATCTATCTTCACTTACCGCTTGTTTCTTTGGGGCTACCTCACCTCAATTCTTATGCCCTTCACCGTACTAGAATCGAATCGCAGCGTGGGAATAGCTCTCCCCTTTTTTTTTTGCAACTAAACTAAACATAAAACTGCATTAAGACCAAAAGATGGATATGGGAACCCCCTCGCATTTCCTCTTTTTTCCCACACTTGGTCCGATAGTCTCGATATCGGTTCGATATCTTAGCCGATCTATATATCTAAAAAATAAGTCAACTCGTATGTACGTTATGCTTCTAACTTCCTACTCGGGGTTATAGAAATATACTGGGAATGATACCGATAGTACTGGCCAAAGGGGAGGTCCCCGATACCTCCTCGCGCCGTAATACTGTAACCGGGCCGGGCGTCTTCCTCGTTGCTATATCTCGATCTTCCGCCCGTGATAGGGTGGCCGATCCGCTTGTATCCGTAATCAAAGAATACGGTAAGTTTTTAGACTCAACCCTATACTGCACCGCTCGAAAGACGCACCGAGCCTGGCAATGGCGTAACCATCCTATCATGCATCGCAGCCTCCGCCTATAGTATGTGGTACAACACATCCATGACCACCTACTTAGCACGGCCATGTACTCCCTAGACACGACCCCGATACCAAGTTTGTCACGCCCGCCCGGGGGTAAGGATCGGTACTTGGGTGCCCTAGAAGGACTCGGACTACTAACTGGTGGGCCTAGGCACATTCAGGCCTGGCTAAATTTCTATTCCAGTTCCCGGAAACAAAGGGCTATATAATCTGTAAAACACAGCCTCTCCGCCAACTTGGCCTATGTGCCCACCGTGAAAGCATCAATAACCGTAAACATTCTAATATCAAGGAACCTATGCGCCGACAAGGCCACCATAATTGCCTAGTCATCCGAAACTTAACATAGGAAAATGGTGCTACGTGACCTAGCAAGGTCACCACTACTGTTAAACTAAGGCCCCACACTACAATATAAAAATAGAAATACTAAATGTATTTATAACAAACCGTACGGCTCTCACACGACCGCTTCAATCAATTGCTGTGGGAGATAGTATATACAATCCTAAAGTTCTCTATGAGTAACAATAAATAATTCCGGATGTATTCCGACCTATCCATACTGCATAACAAAAGGAAAAGAGCTACACTCTAGAAATCGCATCTCCCATGACAGAGCCGATGACTTATAATGGCCGAATCATGAGGGACGTTTCCTCGTCTATGAGTACCGCAGTAAGTAATCCACGCTTACCGCACGTACCGTTGGTACCGAAAGGGATGCAAAGCAACTGAAATAATAATAAATCAATACAATCAATATAGAGTAGTATGACTAGTACCGTATAGCAGGAGATAGCCGACCAAGAAACCGATATGAATCGAGTCAAGCTTGCATCGATAAGGCGTGAGGCATACTGTGAGACGCGACGCCACTGCCTAGTAGGCTACTATATAGCACAAAATAGATATACAAGTAGCAAGCAAGAGCCAATACCAACCCCTCATAAACCGATGGCGCTGGCAAGGTAAACAATCTATATACCCTACCCTGTCAAAACCACCAAAATAAGTCACTTCCACTCATCTCGCTCACTAGGAGCTCCTCTACCTGGCTTCCCTAGGTTCCCGCTTCGCCATAGCCTCCATATAATAATCGCATCTGAGTCCGAAGGATTCCCGTACAACATTCGTAATGTATAGTGGTCTGCTCTCGGACACGAACTCAACAGGTTATTCCGAAATAGAGACTGCACTGCTCCTCGGAACTACTCAACAGGAATATCCGTACCTAGACAAGCATCCCCGGACACAAACTCAACAGGGTCGCTTCGCATCAGAGTGCTAATCGACCGATATGGGGAAAGCCATCCCATCTTCGTCCAAGTCGGGGACGACATGCCACCCCTTGGAGTGACATAAACTACTCTGCTCAAAGGCAACACAATTACTAACCCAAAGGCGAGGACGCTCAATAAGGTGCCTCACGACACACATCAAGTCTCAAATAAACAAATAGCACATATAAATAGCAAGCATGTATAATCGAAAAGACTATCTCGAAATCTCGATTTATTCCGATCTCTCTGTACTATACCGATTCTTTACCGATTATACCGATTCTCGAAATCTTTATTTAACCGTTTGGCTAATCAGAGCCGTGATACTATCTGCCCTAATGGCTAATTCGTAGCCACTATCTTCATCTCTGTCTGAAAGGCTAGTCCGTAGCCATAAACCTGTCATTTTATCCGATTTTACTTACTAACTTTTATTCTCGAAAAATCGTTTTTATTCTACAACATGCTTGCTAATCATACAATAGGCTATACTCGACTGAATAAGCACTTCTGCGCATGCTTTACTAATCTTTCTGATCGAGTACGACACGGCAACGCAAACTGCATTTACCGAACTTACTCAAACTTCAACATTCAACTCCGAGAGTTCACCACGTGAGTCTACTATGATTTACATGGCTAAAGCTGCTAACTTGCCGAAGAAACGGGCTTTACATACCTTAACCTCGAGTTATTCGACCGTCGGACGAGGCTCGGCCGAGCATCTACCTAATTCTCCTTAACCGCATTCATATACACGCGTCAATTAGTACTAAATACAACACTATTCTGAAGGACGACGTCACTTTCGATATATTTATAGCCTAAACTTAGACTTATCGAAAGACGGTCGAAAACTTGCAATTTTTCTGAGGTCCGTAAGGGAGAAGTATTCACTTCACTACGCTAGGGAGCACATAGACACTAGTTTGGAGCAATTCTACTTATGTTAGTCCCGTAGCTCAACGATTCGGCCTACTGTGATTTCATAAACAAATCCGTAAGAATGCTCCCTCGCCGCTAAATACCTTCTATTCGAGGCCACGAAGTTTGGACTACGTTTGCGCATAATCGAACGATAATATATTACCTCCTTCATCTTCTCTCTCTCTCTGCCTCTTTACGAATTCGAAATATCAAACGATGTATGTCACTTAAAACCTAAGTGGGCTTATATAATAGACATTATAAATCGCATTCGTGGAATGGTGATTATAAGTCGCATTCCTAGAATGCGATTTATGTTGCATTCGGAATGTAATTTATAAGTGTCGCATTTTGCTTCGCGTACGCGCCGACTTGGCGCTGTCCGATTCTTCCCGGCCTTTTTCTAGCATGTATGGCTTTCTAAATACTCTTAACCAACACGCGAATAGGCCATCTATGTGTCTGAATTTACGGGTGTAACACACATATCCCACCGGCTTCCCCCAGCCTCTCCATCCTAGAATCTTTGCGTTGTTCCTAGTTTTTATGTCTTACCCTCGCTTAGTTGTTTTTATTTTCGCATTGTGTTAGTCAGGATGAAGAACCTGTCTTTTTTTCAATGACCGTTTGTTTTGCTTGCATATATTGATTATCCTCTACCGCACCTTAATGTCTTTTCTGTCTCGATAACTATTATCCCGATTGTCTTGTTGATTGCCCTAGTGGCAATAGAATGTATGACCGTTGTGTTTGGTCAGACTATCGGGACTACTTACGATGATGCCAAAAGGAAGAAAAATACATATGATTGCGTGTAATGTTTATAACCTAGTGGAATAACCTATTTCATTCAAGAGATTTTTGTCTACGTAAAGTCAAGCAGTAAATGACATTGTGTTTGGTCATCATCAAAAAGGGAATTTGAGTCAGTCCTATGATGTTTTGATGATTGACAACATATTGATAAAACAGGTGAGTAAAGTCGGGTCCAATGAAGTGTTGAATATAATACTTATGAGCCGGAAATGTCAAGAAATAAAGGAGCGTGAATTAAGGAGTTGATAAGTCATATTCAACAAACTCAACAAAATCAACACATGGTTAAATCAGGAGAGTTGAAGTTTGATTGCAATACGAACAGATACAAGAGATTAACTTGAAAGAAGACTCCTACATGAGATGGAACTCAGGCGGCAAAGGTGTTGCCGTAAAGAGATTGAAGAAAGAAGAACTCTTTGGAGACGCGTATATAAAGAAAGCAGACTTCTCGTAAGAATATACACTTACAAAGAGAGAAAAATAGGACATCAGAATTTGGTGAGATTCTTGTAACAATCTAAGTGTGAAGAGTTAGACAAACTTGTTCTAGTAAAGTGTTAACCTAGAGTTAGCAATCTTGTATCTAGAGTTTGTCATTGAGTTATAATTGATGTATTCTTAATTCAAAAGAAGTTATAAATTGAAATAAGAAGGTTTGGTCTTCAAGTAGTGTTGCTAGGAAGACATTGATGTCATTACCGAGTAGGAGATTGAACAATTAGGAATTAGAGTTTACAATTTCTTATATTTATGTGTTGTAATCTCGTTGTTTGAAGAGGCTCTTTTGGAGTTAGTGAAGTTGGAGAAAATCTTGTGGAGTACAGTCGTGGTTTTTCACCTTTTAAGCCGAGCATTTTACGCTAAATTCATTGTCTATTTACTTAATGTTTTACCACTTAAGTGGAACACAGATCTCGATTTAATTTGTTTCATTCAGAGGTGCCAGCTAAGTTTAAGCCGAATTCTTAGTGTGTCACGCCCGCCTTGGGGATATGACTGCACTTGGTGCCCTACTAGGACTCAACCGCTAGACTACCGAGCCTAAGTACTTATGCATGCTCTCACTTGGCTTCTAACTCATTCACTCAATCAATCTGCTATATAGCTGTCAGAATACAAATTTCTAATCTGTGTAGGCCTATAGCCAATTGCATAAATAAATAACCAACTTACTATAAGGAACCTATGGTTTAATAAGGCCACCATGCCGACTAGTTATTTCGAATCAATATACCGTATGCCTAATGTACCACGTGGACCGACAAGATCACTACTACTAATCAATACGTCTCACACGGCCAATATAAATAACTACATATACGCACACGACCCCACACGACCGGACAACTAACCACAGAAAATATATACACCCGCAAGCCTCTAAGAATATCGATAAGATGGCCTGGACAGGCCCCGACCTACCCGTACGATACAACAAAGAAAATGGTATAAACTCTTCAATATCAAGCTCCTGATGACAAGTGAGCCGATGACTCTACCGGCTAGGATCACGAGAGGCCGGCTCGTCTATGTGCAATTACAGTGTAATGCAGCGCCCCACCCAAGCAAGTAGTACCACCGGTACCGAGTATATAAAGCAAATCAACATAATCAATATAAAGCAACAATACTAGTAACTTTGAATAGCAGAAAGTATTCAAATCGCTCAATAAGGGATTCAAATAAGCTATCTCAGATCAAGGTAAGATAGAAGCATACCTACCTATTTGGACACCATTGCCTGGCTGCCTAATAAATAACATGTATATACATATATAATGTATAAGGACCTATACCAAATTTCATAAGCGTATGTGACAACCAACACACATTTATATACCCCTACCTGTGTCAAAACCATCCAAAAGTAAATCACTCTACTTTGTATCTACTAACTACGAGCACCTCTATTAGCCCCCTTGGGTCTCCAAATTTCGACTATGACCTCTCGATATATATAATCGTGTCCGAGTCCTGAGGACTCCCGTACTAACTCTATACTCGTACTCTGTGACCAGACTCGTGCTCGTAATGCTATGCTAATCAGCCTCATATGGGAATGCTCCATCCTTAATTCGCCCCCGCCTGGGTCGACATAGTTACTAACCCAGGCGACGAGGACACTCAAAGGGTGCTCTCATAGCACAAACAAGTTCAACAAACAATAATCACGTATAACAAGCATTGCCTAATCCGAAAATACTATCCATGTTGATATACAATTTTGACTTTTCTACATTAAATTGATTCATATCATTATACTCAAGATCCGAAATATTATCTCGACTGCCGATATTGCTCTCTACTAACTTTTATTCTCGAATATAATATAATATTATAAAACATGCTTAAGCCGTGGATTCACACCGGACTCAATACTGCTTCAATTCTTTCTTCTATAGTTCACTATTTGCTAATCGATTACTAACTTGCCGAAGGAACAAGCTTTAATACCTTCTCTTCACCAACCGGCGTAGCCTCTGGCCAAACATTTTTGCTATTTCTCCTAACCGCATTCATATATATATATATATATATATATATATATATATATATATATATATATCAATTAGAACTAAATACGTTAATATTCCACTAAAGAAAATATCACTTTTAACATATATATAGCCCAAACTTTGGCTTATCGAAAACTCGCTATTTCTAAAGTCCGTAAGGGAGAAATACTTACTTTAAGGCTGGAGTATATTGACACTAATTTGGAGCAATTCCACTTAACTTAACTCTTCGTAGCACGACGATCTCGCTCGAATCGATTTCACGAAATTAAATCCGTAGGAATGCCTCACTTAATACCTCTATCCTGGAGTTAATTGAGTTTGGACCGTGTTTGATGGCGTAACCGGGTGAATATTGTTAAGTAATCTTCGTTCCTCCCTGCTTTCCCTCGTTTTCCGGGAAATTATAAGAATTTTATCATTAAAACGAAGTTGGAGGCTTTTATACCTGAGCCCGGACAGCCTCCGTGACACGTCGCTCATCGCGGAGGCCCTCCCTCCGTGGCACGCTGCCATCGCGGAGGGGCTCTGCCCCGGCTCCTCCCACGATGGTTCAACGTGTCACTTATCCGGTCTTTCCTCGGACCTTTTCCTAGCATGTATGGCATCCAAAACTCTTAACCAACATGCGAATAGGCCATCTACATGTCGAAAATTTACGGGGTGTAACACTTAGGTTTTGCAATCTATCAAAATCTATGTCCTTATTTATCTGTTCTTCAGTATAACAAGTGTATGATGATCAAATATTTATTTTAAGGTCACTTAGCTATTTAAATTTTGTTACTTATTTTCATTCTTTCTTTGTATGCATGTGACAACTTGGTTGAGTTCATTCGAATTTGTAATTGTCTTCGGCATCATAGGTGGGTTGTCAGCCCAACATAATATTCTCTTCGAGCTAGCCCCTCCCTAGCCCAATAGAAAAGAGCAAAAAGTTTGGGACTGAAGTCCAAATGGAATACATAAGCAACAATATAGAATTGAGGAGGCAACGGTATCGGGCCTTAGCCCATAATATTTCTTTCATATTTATATTTTGTATTTAATTTTGAAAATGTGACAGTCAATTACTAGTACTTTTGTTTTGATTCTCTTATCCCGGATGAAACCCAAAGTTGAGTTGTGAATATGAGTTATCAAAAGCACTATTTTTTTATATAAGTCAGTACTTGATACTAGATTTATTTAAGTCCCCAATTCAAACGGAGAATGTGTTTAAGTATTAAGGTTTTCAAATTACAAGTCAAATATGCTTCTAGCTGTTTTTTTTAAAATTTTTTTAATTGTACTTGGTGTTTAAACTAAAATCAAAGCTCTAGGTTTCACCTTTTGAAGTTTCAAATTAGGTAAGATATTTTTGGGCTCAAATTCAATTGCGCCTTTTTTAGTCTCATCTCTTTACTAAAGGTCCAAGATCTTGAAAGTTGATTGAATTTGTTTCACAATTGATTTAATCCCAAAAAGTTTAAGATATACTAAAATGACTTTAAAAGACTAATGTCCCGCCTAATTTTTCTCGTGAAAGAAAGGTTTCGACATGTGACAACTCTTTTAGTATGTAAAAAAGAAGAATCACCACCTAGCAGGTTAAGGTGTGTTAGCGAATCATTCTATTACTAATTTATAGATAACTCTGTTTATTAATCTACGCAACCAAAATCAGGTAAGAGTTTAAATTATCTCAAAAGGAAATGTGTTAGGCATCTTTTGAAGTCTAAATGTGGATTCCGGCCGGATTCATTACTATGTGGGGATTAGGGTGATACAATGATGTTTTATTAATATTAATGTGACTTTTCCTATTCTCTCATTATTTTTTCTCCCTCCTAATATCAAATATTAACATAATTATGTGTCTTTTCCTATTCTCTCATTTGAGGACTCATACAATAAAATATCAAATTAAAGAGAATAAGTTATGGCAGAAGTATAGGCAAAAATAAGAAGATATCTTTTTTTATTAGGTAAGAAAATGGACCAAAAGAAGAAATTAGGTTTAAATCTTTTAATAATATTTAAAAGATATTATTAANATATTATTTTTATAAATTTGTTCTTATTAATATGAGAAATACAAGGGAGATGCGTACGCTTAGAATAATTACTTAAATATTCATGTACTAGCACACATAAAAACTAGGGTTCCCACATTTTTAAGAGTTAAAGGATCATTAGAAACAAGTTCATACCACTATTTTTTTAATCCCAAAATAAAGTCATTAAAGCCTGTCATAAGAGATAAAATCTCCTCAAATCAAATCTTCTCTGATCAAAGCACGAGTCTTCTTCTCTCTCAAAACTAAAAGAAACTTCTTCTGAAAAATCCTCTTTGCAAACCGTCTTCGAAGAAACTACTCGTATATCTCCATACCCCTTCTTTCATTCCCAAATTAGAAGGTTTAAAAATATCTTCCTCCCAACCTTTTCATAACAAATCCCGATGAGATAGAGGTTCAAAAGTCTATTGAAACTCCTTCCGAACCTCAACAATCTACTACTGAAATTCTCCAAAAGTTGATTGGACGACATTTGAAGAAGAAGAAGGATCGACACTTAACAAAGAACCAACCAGATTCTATAGACAAGAACACTGGTACAAAAAGCAAGTCTGCTACTGAGAAACCTAGTGCCTTGACAACTAGCCAAGTTGAAATATTAAGAAACATGTCTCTGACAGTTCTGAGCTTAAGAAGATGAAGGGTGTCGATAATAACAGAAACAAAAAAAAAATTCATCTCAAAGAAATGTTGCTGCTGAAACCCCTCCCTCCATTTCTAGGAAAGTTATCGAGTTTTTGGCTAAAATTGTGCTCTAGGTTCATTTTGATCCTTCAAATATAACATAAACATTTTTAATCCCTTAACTTTGCTAAAGTGAAACAATTTTGGTCTCCCTAACAGAACCTGTTTAAAAAGTAACGGTGCTAAACCCATGTGATACCCACGTGATTTGTAAAACACTAAACACATCAAACAAACTCATTCGCCTTCATGGGTGAAGAAACACTTCACCAAGAAAAGCCCTAGCCTCTCAGTAAAAAACTTTGTTTGGCCAGAATAAGAAGAGAACTCAAGTGAATAAGCTGTTTTTTTCTTCTATTGCAATGATTATTAGATCCTATAACAGTGAAATACCCAATGATGGTAAGATTTTATTAAGAAACGTCATTTGGGTTTTCATAAACTAAGAAAATGTGATTTTTCACTATACGTTGATTTTAGCTTCATTATATTATAATAAGATTACTAAATATTAAATCTCTTTAGTCTTTTGTGCAATGCTTGATACAACAAAATCTTTTTGAATAGAAATTTGAAATAAGACGAGCAATAAAAAAAAGTGTCTTTGACATGGGATTTTTGTGTTTGTCGTTGTTTAATTTCTGGTGAATTAGGTCTACTGGTATTGACATGACTTTTGTTCGATTACTCTGCAAAATATCAATCTCTGTAGGCTATTATTGGTTCTATTGCAAAAAAATAAAATAAAAATAGGTTGTATCATTTTTCACTAGAAAAAGTGTAACATAAGTTCAATTTTCTTTTGCAGACCTACATATAAGACTTCTCTTTTCAGTATAAAAGTAACACAAGGTGGTACGATGAACCATCAACCTAATAGATTACTTGGGGGACGTGTAAATTTTATTGACTATGTTAACGACACGGAGTAGAATTTGTCACGATTCAAATACACGGCAGAATAATGTGGCTATGAGGGAGATTCGGTTACTTTCTGGCATCTGTGCGGGAGGTATGGTAATAGAATATTGTGACTTATTTCTACCGATGAAAAATTATCCATGTTGTTAGTTTTTAACACTGTTATATTAGGGAGACCAAAAGTGCTCCACTTTAACAAAGTTAAAGGGATTAAAAATGCTCAGCTTATATTTGGAGGACCAAAATGAACCTACTACCATAGATAGAGGACAATTTTAGCCCAAAACTCAAAGTTATCCTTGAAAAGGCTCCGAGGCAAGCAAAAAATGGAAAAAAGAATAAACTAGTACTTATAGGTTGAGAAGCAAGACAACTGAAGAAACTGTAACCTTGAGTGAGGATGAAGAAGAGATATGATAGTTAAGAAGGAGACTCTAATTTGTTAAGTGATCCCTGATGATAAAACAGGTGAGCTCATGCGCTACTTTATGTGTGTTCACTCACTTTAAAGTTTCCCTAAGAACAAACAAAAAGGATTCTAAGAATGAACTATTCAGCAGGATGAATGTGTTCTTCTATCCACAGAACTTAGTACTAAATACTACAACATAAATATCAAGCTTATATATCAATGAACTGTCACAGACTAGTGAAGAAAATGAGAAGATAGCAAGGGAGAATGTTATTGTGAGAGCTACGAGTATATGAGAAGCTGAAGACTGACATACTTGAAGAACAAAGGGATGCACCCGCAAGACTAGATAAAATTAATAGGTCATTTTGACTTTCTCCTATTGTATACAACGATCCATTACATTTTTGGTTGTTTATTTCCCCTTTTAAAATGTGAAGGTCGTATTGTTTTCCAAACACAAAAGATTAAGGGGTCGTTGATAGGATGTATTAGAAAAAATAATGCGTATATTAATTTTGTGTATTATTAATATTATGTCTGTTATAATTTTCTTTTTTACCATGAGGACTCACACACAAGCTGGGTACTAA
>JACEIK010000082.1:36490-49421 GCA_018107945.1 Datura stramonium | reverse complement strand
ATATTATTTTTAATACACCAAACCAAACAGTATATAAAAAATAATCTCAATATTATTAATACACCCTTTTCAATCCTATTCTTATACACCATGTCAAATGACCCCTACGAAAATTAAATTGGATTTACTCTAAATATTAAACTTTAATGCAATATCAAGAAGATAAGAACATAGAAAAGGATTCATTCCAGTGATAAAGGCTCCAGTAGTTCTCAATGATGCTCTGGATTAAAGCCACGTGGTTGCTTATACATTTGACAGCCTGGATGAATTTGTCATGAATAATCACAAAAATACCCCAAACCCAGATCATTGCTCTTTCGGTGCTGCTTTTATTCTCTTTGATTGACTCGTCATGTTTTACTTTTATCCCCCAATCCCAATTTACTCCCTGTGATTCAAAATTCACAGTACGATCCCTTCATTTCAAAATAAGAGTGTTTTAATCTTTTGATTTTAAAATATTTATTAAGAGTAAATAAATAAAAATATTTTTTTTTTAAAGAGTTATGTCCAAATTAAAAATTCAATTTATTTTAATAGCTTGTTTGGCCAAGCTATTTATTTTTTTTAAAAAAGCACTTATTTTAAAAAAATGAGGTGTTTGGTCAAACTTTTGAGAGAAAATAAATACTTTTAGGGAGCAGCAAAAACTGTTTTTCAGAAGCTAAAAAATGTAGCTTCTTCCCAAAAGTATTTATTTGAAAAATACACTTAGAAACACTTTTTAAAAGCTTGACCAAACACTAATTATTGCTCAAAAGTGCTTTTAAAATTTATTGGCCAAATATAAATTGCTTATCACCAAAAGTACTTTTTTGATAAGCACTTTTCAAAATAATCTGATTTGAGAAGTCGGAAGCAGTAATTTATTTAGTCGTTTTCCCTCTTGCTCCTTTAGCTATTGGTCGAAGTTGGGAATATAGATGGCTTTCTACGTTCATTTTACTACTTGAAAATGTTTCTTAGACTTTGAATTTTGGATATAATGTTTTTTTTTTATTGCATTCGAGGAAGATATTTTTGTAAATAATTTGTTTTACATAAAAATCATTGAGACCATTAAACATATTAGCAACCACGTGCACTATTTAATTAAGAATAAATGAGGGCTTTGTTACTGGACTGAATAAAAAAAAAAAAGGTTATTCTTAGATCCACCGAAGGACGTACCATCTTTTTCATTAATTAGTTTTGGCAGCATTTAAAAATGTTGTTGCAAAGACACATCCAGGCAAATAATAGACCAAAGATGGGCAAGTAAGAAAATTATTTCTCGAGTCATCATACAAAAATTAATAAAATAATAAAGTCGTAGCTAGACGGCAACAATCTATTTATTGCAACTGTAAACTACATTATATTGTAGTAGTAACAAATTGGACCCCATCACATTAATTTCCCTTACTTCCCACCTATCTATCCCCTTTGACATAAAAGCTTTGCCAAAATGCCCATTATCTAACTCCAATACATATATACACTTTTTGGAAGTGTATAAACTGGAAAAAAAAAGGAGGAGGAAAAAGTAGTGATCATTAGAGTCATCATTTCATGAGAAAACAATAATCTATATAGTACTTCTTTTTTTTTTTTCAAAAGAGATGGATGGAATGGAGATAGAGGGGACAAGTGGTGATATTGAGAAAGGAGGGGTAATGCAGAAACAAGGAGTTGCATATTTGGTATGGGAAGATCTAACAGTAATGTTGCCAAATTTTGGGCATGGACCAACTAAGAAGTTGCTTCATGGACTAAGTGGTTATGCTGAACCTGGTAGAATTATGGCTATTATGGGTCCTTCTGGTTCTGGAAAATCCACACTTCTTGATACTTTAGCAGGTCTCTCTTTCTCTATTTCCACCCCTCACTCTCACTTCTTTGGAATATATATATTTATATGTGTGTGTCTGTGTTTTGTTATAGTAATAATGTTTATATAAGTTAGTTTGTCTGCATCTCAATTGTTTTAATTTATCTGAAATCTGTTACCTGCCGAAACAACTAATATCGTGTATATTTCTTAGGTTTAACTCTGGTCTCCCGTGATTTTCACCTAATTTAGTCTCCGATAGACACATCTTGAAATATGTTTGTCTTTTTTTGTTTTTTCTTTTCCCGTAAAGTTTCTATCTTCTTGAACTTTGTCCGTCCATGTTTTGATCAACAATGTCATTTTTTAAATTGTATATTCTAGTTGAAGAACAAACTCCAATGCTCCTATTTTTAACAGTAAATAGTTCATGTGCACACCTCCAGAATAAAATGTGAAAGAAGAGTTTTTCTCACAAAAAAAAAAAGAAAAAAAAAAGTGAGAGTAGGGTTAGATATAACCTATGTATTATTGGTTCCATATTTTGATGTATATGTAAATAATGTCATTAAATGTCGGCTAGAGTAGTTGAAGAGAGGGGCAGTTGATTAAGCTTTATGATCTCTAGTCACGATACTTGCAATGGGTTGAAAAGGACTTTTCTGGTTTCTAATTAATAATATTGACAGACTTTTATTTCATCTTCTATTTTTTTCTCCCACACATTTAATGAACTTTAGTCACGTCATAGAAAAAAAAAATGGACATTTTCCATAAATTATTTTGGTTGCAAGTTATTATTTACTTGGTGATCCGGCGAGGAATATGTGTAAATAATTCATAATATTATGTAATGAATACGTTAATGTTTATTTGTTGGTGGAAAGTTAAAAAGAGTAAGAAAAATAGATGATAAATTATTTACATGTGCACAATTTGCTAAATCATGCAGGTAGGCTGTCGACAAATGTGGTAATGACTGGAAACATCCTTCTCAACGGGAAGAAGAGGAGGTTGGATTATGGCGTTGTTGTAAGCTTTCCCCCCCAAAAAACAATTAAATAATCCCTCAATTATTTTCTTTATCATGATAAACTGAAGAACATTTCCATAACGTTACACCTGGATCCAAAATATTTGAAACCACAGGTGATTCTTCTTTATCTTTTTGATGAACTGCCTGAATTTTGCAGGCTTATGTTACTCAAGAGGATACACTGTTGGGAACTCTAACACCAAGAGAAACAATTACTTATTCAGCCCATCTGCGGCTTCCAACTAGCATGAC
The DNA here is from genome assembly GCA_018107945.1 of Datura stramonium. Classification (NCBI taxonomy): domain Eukaryota; kingdom Viridiplantae; phylum Streptophyta; class Magnoliopsida; order Solanales; family Solanaceae; genus Datura; species Datura stramonium. The sequence goes on along the minus strand of JACEIK010000082.1, from coordinate 46,320 downwards.
CAAAGAAGAGGTAAACGATATTGTGGAGGGAACAATAATGGAAATGGGGTTAGGAGACTGTGCTGATCGGCTTGTAGGAAATTGGCAAGTAAGAGGAATAAGTGGTGGGGAGAAAAAGAGACTGAGTATTGCACTTGAAATCCTTGTACGACCGCGTATACTTTTTCTTGATGAACCTACCACCGGTCTTGACAGTGCCTCAGCATTTTTTGTTGTTCAAGCTCTTAAAAATATTTCCCGCGATGGAAGAACGGTTATCTCATCCATTCATCAGCCTAGTAGTGAAGTTTTCGCCTTGTTTGATGACCTCTTCCTGTTGTCTGGTGGAGAGGCTGTATATTTTGGAGAAGCAAAATTGGCAGTACAGGTATGGCGCATAATAAAATTTGTATGACATCAAGAAATAGCTACAACATGTAATTTCAACCTAACAAGGGACTTTTTATTGGTATTTCATCTTAATTAAGACACAGCATATTTATAATCTTTCTTACAAAGTTTTTTGGCATCTGTATTCTATAATCTTTCTGATGAGATTGAATATCATTTATACACGTTGTTATTGATATTTCAGTTCTTTGCTGAATCGGGATTTCCATGTCCAAGTAGGAGAAATCCATCCGATCATTTCCTACGTTGTGTTAATTCGGACTTTGACGTCGTCACAGCCACACTGAAAGGCTCACAAAGACTCCGGGTATGACTGCAAGCTCTTTCTTACAGCCACTTTAACAACAGCTACTATAGATACGTAGTTTCCCGTTAAAACCACTCTTAGTCTTTTCCTGTGGCTGATGGATATAATTATTTGTATATAAGTCTTCTATATCAGCTTTGACTTCGAAATCGAAGCTGGCTGTTGATTCCCTTTTAAGTGTCAGGTTTTGGACTTGTTGATGGTAATTTACCAATGAACTTGTGATATGAAGCACTGGCAAAGCTTCAACATATGTTCACCACGTTCTCAAAGACTTTGTGCAACATAAATAGAAAATTTTTAAGTTAAAAGTGCTCGAGGTGTTACTTGAGAACTATGATTCCAGACACAAATACGTTGAAAACCTATGGACTCAAGTGGTGGATCCATTTCTAGTTTTTCTGTTGGCAATGCAGAAAATCTATAAAATGAACTAAAGATAATACTCATACAGTTTTATGCGTGTCACAATCAGAAAATTGAGGACTAAAGCTGCTTTAATACAACTTTTGCCAGTATAGTTTTACTCTTTCTTCCATCTTTGATACCGTTTTAATTTCTAATTCATACTAACCAATTATTTATCTTCCATGTTTTGAATCATAGGTTGTGTTTACTTTATTCAAGAGTGACAATCTTTGTTTTTTTGTGCAGGAAACACATAAAAGTGACTATTTGATGAACATGGCAACAGCAGAAATAAAAGAAATGCTTGCCAGCAAATATAAGCACTCAGAATACGCAACAACGGCCAGGTCACGGATGCGAGAACTCTTGGCCACTGTTAGTTCACTGTCCTACTCTTCATATATGATTTCACTGGTTTTTACTCCTCTGAGATAACTCAAAGTTAGGCTACACAACCTGCAAAGTGAGAATGCGTCTGTAGTTTGATTTGCGTGTATGATAAAGCGCATAGCCATTTTTATTTTTTTGACAGACAATGAGAAACTTATCGCATGCAGTACTGCTAAACTTGCAAACTGACATTATAAGAGGCATTTACATTCATATTTGCCGATACTTCCCATATCAGTACTATTTAGTTGACATACTACAAAAATGCATTAAAAGATGTCGTGTAGAATGCTTTCATCAGGGATGCATATTCTATCATTCTAACAGCATTGACATACTTTTAGACAATGACCATTCTGTTAGTGATGATAAACATCAATTGGAGGAGCCCCTGAGGTAGTTGAGAGATCCAAATATAGGTAACGCAGTAGGATGCAAATCATCGTGCAAAACAAGATGAAAAATTGTCTTAGACGTGTCTGATAAGTGTTCTTTGTGTTCAAAACTACTGAAAATCTAAGCTACTCAACTTGCAAGGTGATATTGAGTGTTTCATTTGGATTTACCCTTGCTCATAAATGGCAAAGCAACTCTGTCTGTTGACATGCTGCAATATCTATTAAAAAAATGCGACAAGCAAGCTTCCATCAAGTATAGGTTGAAATTGTCAAAACATTAACGTTCTTCTAAATCTGTTCTGTCTAAACAAAGAGCATTTGTCTAATGTTGATAACTATCAAAGAGGAGTTCCTACAAGAAGTACAAAAGCTTTTGCCATACATAATTAGTAGGTTTATCCAGTAAATTGTTCTACTTAATGGCTCTGTAATGCATCCTTTTGTCTGCAGCAAGGAGTTGAGATTGAAATAGTAAAAGGAAGTCAAGCTGGTTGGGGAAAGCAACTTTTGACATTGACGCGGAGATCATTTGTGAACATGTCAAGAGACAAGGGATATTATTGGTCTCGCATAGTAATTTATATCATTGTAGCTTTCGCGGTTGGTACCCTCTTCTATGATGTGGGCACCAGTTACACAGCAATCTTGGCTCGGGGAGCTTGTGGTGGATTTGTCACCGGCTACATGACTTTCATGTCCATTGGAGGCTTTCCATCCTTCATAGAAGAAATGAAGGTAAACATTCATTTATTAATATCTTAAATACTTAACACCTGTGACACCTCCTAACACAAACACTAAAGCACTCCTAATGGAAGGAGATAGTCCTAAATTGCTTAGCCAAGGTTAGTTAATGACTCAAAAATAAATTGAACTTCGATTAACTTTGTTTCTTCAAAAATTAAATCTAGAGTTTTAGAAGTTGTGAAAATTCTATAAGCTGCAAGGTTTTCTATCCCAAAAATGATGGGAAGGATGTTCCTAATTTTCAGTCGAAGATAACTTTATCTGGCTCCCAAGTACAACACAGGACAGCTATTTTTGAGTGTTTTTATTCCGAGTTTTGGAACATTTTAGGATTGATACTGTATCTCATTTTACAGGTTTTTACCAAAGAAAGGCTTAACGGGCACTATGGTGTTGGAGCCTTCGTATTGGCAAACTTCCTCTCATCATTTCCATTCTTAGTTGCAGTTTCACTCATCACTGGGACCATCACCTATTACATGGTGTTTCGGGCTAGATTCTTCCGTTATGTATTTTTTTGCCTAAATCTTTTTGGTTGTATCGCTGTTGTTGAGAGCTGCATGATGATTGTAGCTTCACTCGTTCCAAACTTCTTAATGGGAATCATAACAGGAGCTGGTGTGCTTGTAAGTTACAACTGCTTAAAACACTTCTCTTCTAATCTTATTTTCTGCTATACTTGTCAAGTAATTACACTCGTCGCATTGCTTTATACAGGGAATCATGATGATGACTGCTGGATTTTTCCGTTTGCTGCCAGATCTTCCCAAGCCAATTTGGCGCTATCCAATTTCGTTTATTGGTTATGGGGCATGGGGTTTACAGGTAACAATGAAAGCAGCATGTGTTCTATTTTACAACTTGTGGAAAAATTATCTTAGTTATAAATAGTACCTAACATATGACAGATGGAGACTAAAAGCAGATTTTCTGTGTGACTTGGTTCATTGAAGATGACATATTGATACTATTGCAGGGATCATATAAGAATGACATGATTGGACTAGTATTTGATCCACTAATACCCGGCGGGGAGAAACTCAAAGGGGAAGATGTCATCACGAATATGTTCAAATTGTCATTGGATCATTCCAAGTGGTGGGATTTACTTGCATTATACGCCCTCATCGTGATGTACAGGCTTCTATTCTTTATTATTCTCAAGCTAAAAGAACGAGCTACGCCATTTTTCCGATCAATGTATGCCAAGAGAACTATGCATCAACTCAAAAGGCGTCCGTCATTCAAGAGGAAACCATCTTTATCCTATTCAAAAAGGCAACATACTCTCAGGTCATTGTCTTCTCAAGAGGGTCTTAGTTCTCCAATCCCATAGAAACTATAAATCAAAGATGCTGTCATCTGATTACTGTTAATAATATCTCATACACTTCATAAAATTGAACTTAATTGTCCTTGAGATTTCATTTGTTGAACCATGACAATAAATTTGCTTCCATTAAAGAGCCAGACAAATTGATGTATCACATCATCAGATACATATATATACAAGAGAAGTGTCCCTTCTTTTGCTGTTTATCTAAATTGAAATTACTATTTGCTTATTCAATGCCACTTAGATATGCATGTAGAAATGTCTTGATATATTGAAGAACAAATATGAACCAGGCAACTCTTCAAAAGGGTGCAATTTTTCCTAGAGATGTGCAGTCATTGCCTAAAGCAGAAAGCTGGACTCTCTTCATCACTAAGTCTTTGAGTGACCCCAAACCAATATCTTGATATTTTAGCTGTATTGTTGCTTTTCTAACCTTCTGTCCTGCTTTAGCTTATGGTATTGGAATATGTGACTATATATTTGGAAATTTTTATGCATATAAATGTGTCTTCAATCTTCTGAAACTATTTTTCAGCAAATCAAAATTTTGGTACCACTTAGATACACAGATTTATCTGTGTTGGCTGTGGAATACAATGCACAATAGCCAACATTTGCAGCACATGCTAACAGATAGTATACTATGCCATCTATGTTGATACTGCCGAGGTGTGGTAGGATGGTTGAATTTCTTCCATCCATCCTTAATTTATTGAATAATTAATATTAATCATTTAGATTTTCATATTGATAAATTAGATATTTCAAGTTCAAGCATTATGAACGGAGAACTTTTTTGTAAGAAGTGTTTTTTCTTTTATTAACAAAAAATTTTTAGTAGACCTTGTTATGATCCATTTTTAAACTTAGTTAAAAATGTCCAATAACTTGGCTTATTCATAAAAAAATAGAGTCACCACCTAATTATTTTTTGAAAAATTAGGAATAATCTTAAAGGTATTAAAAGAAACATTTTTAGAAAACTAAAGAAAAAGTAAGGGTTCTAATGATTTCTTAAGAAAAGTGTCAGACACCTCGAGAAATCTACAAATACAGTTGACCGATAAATTTAAACATTTTAACTAAAAGAGTGTAACTTATTTGTAAAAGGAAGTTTAAAGAAATTTTGTTTTGAAATCATTTTTAGTACTTAAATCAATCCAACTAGTGAATTAACTTAATTTCGGCTAATATTGTAAATAATCATCTTAAAAGACTTGTTCACGCAATCTTTTAGATTTTGAATTTTATTAATTAATTCAACTTCTAAACGTCATGAGTTTCTTGTTTATAATTTGAGAGATATGAGAAAATCCCCAAATTATTTTAACAAGTAAATAAGCCAATTTTGAGTTACTTTGGGCCTCAAACTTATTTAAAACAGCCTAAATATGCACCATTTAAATTTAGAAAATAACTAACCCAGATCAGGCAATGAGCTCAAGAATACTCAATTTTTAAAAATTCTTTGAAAAATAAATATCGGGCCTCAAAAATGCCCAGAACAGATTATGAAAATCTTTATCAATGCCCCCAAACTCATGATTTTTGTATTAAAGTAAACAAACTGGTCTTCGAGTTGGTATATGTGGAAAAAGAATTCATGTAACGTGGACTGCCTTGATGTCTTCATTAGTTTCAATAAGAACTCCAGAGCATCAGGCTTATTGTCATAGACTAATGTGAGCCAAGGGACCTCACAGCATCCTCCTTGTAGTAAGTGTACGCAGGAGAATGTCGCAGGTAGGTAGATGGATATATGTTATGTGGTTGTGGTCTCGGGGCCATTTTTAGTGGTGATGTAGCTCAGTGTATCAATTCCGAGGCTCCTCAAAATTATCAAACCCCAGCAGGGCAAGGTGAAACTAGAGGCAAAGGTCAAAATCTCCTATATGCATTAGCAGGACATCAAGATTCAAAGTCGTCACCAATGTCTTTTGCACTTACTGTTCCTGGATTCACTCACTCTTATGTGACCCCTTTTATTCACTTTTACTGTTCCAGAACCCATCCAACAGCCCAACAGGCAACAGGCACAATCCTAAGTCCACGTTCCTCACTCTCTCTATTCTCTCTAGTCTCTGACTCTCTTATGTGATGTGCTGAGCTGTGGAATTTCAAGGAACAAAGGAAAGCCATGTTCAAAGAAGCAATCAACTTCATTTTCAAGCAATTGAAGACACATTAAGCGGAAGAGATGATGACAAGGTGCTCATATATTTTCTTCTCTATCTGCTTACATTTTCTTGCTCTGTTTCATGTTGTGGTGCAGTATCTTGTTTGTGCTTCATTTCATAGTTATCGATGATGTAGGGGGCTCTTTGGCAGATATCTGCTATGAGAATTTACACGATCGAAATTGGACATCTCTATGAAATTAGTTTGCAGCAAGGATTTACACATTCTTCATGGAGCTTGTAAATTTTGCATCTCTGATTATTTTCCATGTGACTGGACTGAGGATATTCTAAACTGGTGATTGCTGAATGTGAGATTAGCAAATGATTGAAAATAAACTCTGAGTTCATTTTTTGTTTCGAGTTGATAATATATTTGCCTGGAAAAAAGCTACATAGCTTGATTGGATCTTAGGGGTTTTGTCTCAAGAGAGAAGTAATACAATATGGGACGTGTGGTAGGCACATGCCACGAGTTTGAATTATGGTTAGTGAACCAAACCTGTTTTTTTAAGTGGGAAGGGTTGAGGGCTGAGTTCAGCGCTGCATGCTGCTCCGCAAATTGAAAACTGAAAATAAATTAACCGAATCGAAATTGTAAAAATCGAATCGAATCGAAATTATTTTAGTTCAGCTTTAGTTATTAATTTTATAAATCGAAAATCGAAAAAACCGAACCGAATTTCTCCAATGAAACCGAACCGATTGAACACCCACCCATATTCTCAGTAACTACTCCAGTTGGCGAGTCAGTCATAACTAGATGAATCTTTTGGGGTTGTATAGTACCATATGCCACCGAAATACTTGAATTTACCTAGTTGAGTTAGAGATGATTGAATTTGATCTCATTATGAGCAATGATTGATTGTCCTCATGTTACGCTACTCTTGATTGTCAAACCAAAGTTATGAAGTTCCGATTCCCTAATGACCCAATCCTAAAATGGAAGGATGATACAATAGCACTTATGGGCAGGTTTATTTCTTACCTTAAGGCCTGAAAGCTAATTTCTAAGGGATGTATTTATCACATATTCCAAGCTATGGATGCAAATACTGAGGCACCAACTCCATAGTCGGTGTCAGTGATGAATGAATATTCAGAAGTGTTTCTAGATGAACTCATTCAAGCCCCTCTCAATAAGGAGATCAAATTTGGAATTGGCATATATCTATTCCATCATATAGAATTTCCCTAATAGAGCTAGAAGAATTAAATGATTAGTTGAAGTATCTTCTTGATAAGAGATTTATTAGACCAAGTGTCTCATCTTGGGGCGCACAAGTCTTATTTTTTTGAAAGAAAGATGGGTCATTAAAGACGTGTGTCATTTATTACCATTTAAACAAGGCCATAATCAAGAATAAATAACTGTTTTTGAGAATTAATGACTTATTTACTAACTTGATTAATGGTGGTAACCGGTGATTGTGGATAGAGTGATCATAAAAAGTATTCACACAAAAATACCTCTTGATTATATTAAGATTTTGTTCAATATGTTAATGATTAAGACCTATTTAGACCAATTAAGTGTTCAAATCTTAATGAAAATAAATGCACTTAATAGCCTAAGGTCTAACCATTCAGATTCAAGCCTCTATTAAGTGCAAACAAATGAGGCCTTAGTTGATAGACAAATTGACACAATTATTCAAGGGGATGTGTTGTGGTGTATATTATTTATAGATGACACGACGAGATACTCCATTGAATTATATAACACACCGTATATTTAAAGCGATAACCCATTCAATAAAAGTGCATGAGATAAGATTTATTACTACACGTCTTACATTGAGGAAAGGTCAGAAGTTGGAGGCACGTACGTAAACATCGGACGACAGGACAAACACCTAAAAATTGGGTAGAATGCCTGACGCGATGCGACTCATGAAGTGTCCAATCGTGGAGGTGTTGGCGGAAGCCTATATATATAGGACTTGGATCATTCTAACCTTATTCTTTCTACAATTCTCCAAGAGGCAGCTCGTTTCTCTCTAGAAGTGCCCAATCGTGGAGGTGTTGGCGGCAACCTATATATATAGGACTTGGATCATTCTAACCTTATTCTTTCTACAATTCTCCAAGAGGCAGCTCGTTTCTTTCTAGAAGTGCCCAATCGTGGAGGCGGTGGCGGCAACCTATATATATAGGACTTGGATCATTCTAACCTTATTCTTTCTATAATTCTCCAAGAGGCAGCTTGTTTCTCTCTACATATCCATAAATATATGATGCAAATCAATAGGAAAGCTTAATTCAAGTTAGATTCGCCTAGAACGCTAAGCTTATTAACTTGTACGTGTTTTCCCCATTGATTTTAATTTTGCTTGTCATTAATTTGAAGAGGCAACCTCGTGGGTACTCTATTCCTTACTGTTAGGCATGTGATTATAAGGTGTGTTGTGGACTATTGTGAGCTATTGTACAGGTTGCATTAAACCATAGCCTACCTGGGCACCCAACTATCGTCCATACATTCTCAACTATGGGGCTGCATCGTTTCCTTGATTTTTCTTGCGAGAGTTCCTTGCTATAGAGGTAAAATCTCCACCTTTTGAACTTTCTTATTTTTTCCCAAAAATCCATTTTCTGTTATTAGATGTTTTTAATAAGTCCTCCTTAAAGACTAAGTTTTCAAAATCCTAATCAGAATGGAATTGTAAATTTCTGGTCTGCGTCATCCTACTGCAGCGAACACCCTTCCCGCTACAGCGGTTCTCGTTGTGGCAGAAATCGTTCCGCCGCGGCAAACACCCACTTGAGTCCACCTGATTGCGACTAAGCCCATTCAAATTTACTTTCTGCATGCCCTTCGTCTCTCAGGGATTTATCAAGAATTTTTAAAAATTAAATTGCCCATTTTTATATGGTCGGAATGTTAAAATGGTTGGTGGGTCGTTACAATGATATACATACGGTTGCAATGACAAGAATGTACAGGAATACAAGTCTGATACAAGATATACCGATATGATTCGGGAATGATATGAGAGACACAGTTGGGATGTGATACATGATGATATGGTACAGTTATGGTACTAATATTACATGATTATGATGTGGATACAGGTTCGTGCATGTTCTTAAATTATGGATGCCTTAACTCCATCAGTTTGGTTTGATATTTTTCTTGTATGTACTTGAGCTACTTATGCGTATTGTGATTGAATGTTTGAACAAAGCGGTCTTGTGGGTGATAATTGGTAACATGATGAGTTTAACCATGATAGTGAATTACGAGGAGATCGCGAGTTTAAATTTATTGTTAGTATACTAAGTTAAAAAGAGTCTGTTAATCCTGTAAGTAAATGAATTGGCCAATAAATAATAGAAACAGACTTGGTTAATGATAATGGAAGTGTAAATGATGTGTATGTGTTAATAATATTAGATGGTTGGATGAAAGACGTAAGGATCAATGAAATCGGGATACTGCTTAAGTAAGGTAGTGTTCACGACCCAATGCACGCAAGTGCACGTGGTCGTACAAGTAATATGGTGGCTCTTTCAAGTCAGGTATCGAACCCACAAGGACTGTAACTTAGAGGCACACCTTTTACTTTAATAGTCACAATTTCTTTATGCAAGTATATGAATACCACACCGAATTAAAAGTTGTCAAAGAGTAGTATTTAATGTAACACTAATTAAAATAAGAAAATGTG
>JACEIK010000081.1:692393-703832 GCA_018107945.1 Datura stramonium | reverse complement strand
GGGCGAACATCAGGCTTGAGGGGTCAGAGCAGCAGCCCTCCAGATTCTAGCATCCCAGTCTATCGCAGATGTGGTCGGGGGCACACAGGCTAGTGATTGGAAGGTTTAGGTGCTTGTTTTAGGTGTGGGTAGCTCGTACACATGCATAGAGATTGTCCAGTTGCGAGGAAGGATCAGGTTAGGGGCTGATGCCCAGCTTTTAGTTCAGCATCCCCTCCCGCATGCTCAGTACATTAGGGAGCATCTACTAGCAAAGCTGGCGGTCAGCACTAGAATAGATTCTATGCTTTAGCATCTCGACAGGAGCAGGAGGTCTCCACGGATGTGGTCACTAGTATGTTGCAATTTTTCCATATTGATGTTTATGCTTTGCTAGATCTGGGGACTACCTTGTTTTTTGTGACGCCTTATGTGGCCAGTAGCTTCGGAGTCAGTCCCAATGTCTTGTCAGAACCCTTCTTAGTTTCTACTTCAGTGGGCGACTAGTTATAGCTAGACGGGTGTATAGAGGTTTCCCAGTCTCAATCCTTCATAAGGTCACCTCAGCAGATTTGATAGAGTTAGCCATGACCGACTTCGATGTTATTCTGAGCATGTATTGGTTATTTGCATGTTATGTTTCAATTAATTATGGAACCCGGGCAGTAAAGTTCAGATTTTCGGGTGAGCCAATCCTAGAATGGAAGAGTAGTTCAGTTGTACCTGTAGGTTGATTCACTTCTTACCTAAAGGACAGGAAGATGACTTCCAAGGGTTGCATGTACCATCTAGTTAGGGTTAAGGATGTTGAGTCCAAAACCCCGACTATCCAATCAGTTCCAGTAGTACGTGAGTATCTAGAGGTCTTTCTTGATGATTTTCTAGGTGTTCCTCTCGAGCGGGAGATTGATTTCGGTATTGACCTTCTTCCCAACACGCAACCTATATCTCTTCCTCCCTGCAGAATGTCTCCAGTCGAGCTAAAAGAGTTGAAAGAACAGTTGAAGGACCTGCTAGATAAGGGCTTCAGGAGACCGAGAAAGTCTCCATGGGGTGCACCAGTGTTATTTGTCCAAAAGAAGGATGGTTCATTTCAGATGTGTATTAACTATCGACAATTGAAAAAAGTCATTGTCAAGAACAGGTACCCTTTACCCAAGATCGATGACTTGTTTGACCAGCTTCGGGGTGTAAAGTTCTTCTCAAAGATAGATCTCAGGTCCGGGTATCATCAGCTCAGAGTTCGGGAGAGTGATATCTCGAAGACAGCCTTCTGGACACGGTATGACCATTATGAGTTTGTGGTGATATCTTTTGGACTAACGAATGCTCCTGCAGTTTTCATGGACTTGATGAACAGGGTGTTTAAGCAATATCTAGACATGTTCGTGATTGTGTTCATTGATGACATTCTTATATATTTGCGGAACGAGGAGGAGCATGCCGCTCATTTGAGAATAGTTCTTCAGACCCTCAAGGACCGTCAGTTGTATGCAAAGTTTAGCAAGTTTGAGTTTTTGTTGGATTATGTGGCATTTTCGAGCCATGTGGTATCGAGTGAGGGCATAAAGGTAAACTCTCAAAAAATTGAGGCGGTGAAAAATTGGCCTAGACCGGTGAATCCTTCGAATATTTGGAGTTTCTTGGGTTTAGCTGGCTACTATTGGAGGTTTTTTGAAGGTTTCTCCTCCATTGTAGCACCTTTTACCAAGTTTACTCAGAAGAAGGTAAAGTTCGAATGGTCTGAGGCTTGTGAGAAAAGCTTCCAAGAGTTGAAGACTAGACTCACTTCAGCACCAGTATTGACCCTACCTGAGGGTATAGATGGCTTCGTGTATTGTGATGCGTCAAGAATCGAACTCGGGTGTGTGTTGATGCAGCATGGGAAAGTTATAGCATATGTCTCTAGATAGCTGAAAGTTCATGAGAAAAATTACCCGACCCATGATCTTAAATTGGCATTATTTGTATGGGGTCCACGTGGATGTATTCGCGGACCACAAGAGCTTGCAATATCTGTTCACATAGAAGGACCTCAATCTTCGGCAAAGGAGGTGGTTGGAGCTACTTAAGGACTATGGCATGAGTGTCTTATACCACCTGGGTAAGGCGAATGTGGTAGCGGATGCACTTAGTAGACTATCTATGGAGAGTGTGTCCCATGTGGATGAAGGACAGAAAGAGCGAGTGAAGGAGGTGCACCGACTCGCAAGGTTGGGAGTGAGGTTGATTGACTCGACCAATAGTGATGTTGTGGTTCATAACAGATTAGAATCATCCTTGGTGACTAAGGTGAAAGCTAGTCAGGATAAAGACCCAATATTGGTAAAGTTGAAGGAAACCGTTCAAAATCAGAAGGTAGAGGTTTTCTCCAAAGGGGGAGATGATGTGCTACGATACCAGGGTCTCTTATGTGTTCCGGACGTGAGTGATTTGAGCAGCCGGATATTGCATGAGGCTCATGGATCCAGATATTCCATCCATCCAGGTGCCACCAAGATGTACCATGACTTGAGGGAAATCTATTGGTGGAATGGCATGAAGAAGGATATTGCAGAATTTGTAGCCAAGTGTCCGAACTGTCAGCAAGTGAAAGTTGAGCATCAGAGACCGGGAGGTGTACTACAGGATATCAGCATCCCTACTTGGAAGTGGCAAGAAATCAACATGGACTTCATAACAGGTTTGCCTTGCACCCGTAGACAATATGACTCCATTTGTGTTGTGGTGGGCAGGTTCACCAAGGCTGCTCATTTTCTACCAGTCAAAACTACTGATTCAGGGGAAGACTATGCCAAGTTATACATCCAAGAGTTGGTTCGGTTGCATGGAGTGCCCTTGTCCATTATATCGGATAGAGGTACCCAGTTTACCTCTCAGTTTTGGAGATCATTCCAAAAAGGACTTGGTACTCAGGTCAAGCTTAGCACAGCGTTTCATCCGCAAAAAGATGGTCAAGCGGAGCGGACTATTTAGACTCTTGAGGATATGTTGAGAGCCTGTGTCATTGATTTCAAAGGTAGTTGGGATGAGCACTTTCCTCTGATCGAATTCACTTACAATAACAGCTATCACTCCAGTATCCAAACGCCACTGTTCGAGGTTTGAGGTTGGTGAGGCAGCTATGATGGGGCTAGATTCGGTTCATGAGGCCATGAAGAAGGTTTAGTTGATAAGGGACAGGCTGAAAACCACTCAAATTCATCAAAAGTCATATGTTGATGTGAGGAGGAGAGAATTGGAGTTCGAGGAGGACGATTGGGTATTTGTGAAGGTATCTCCCATGGAGGAAGTCATGCGGTTTGGGAAGAAAGGAAAACTCAGTCCCCGCTATGTTGGTCCCTACCGGGTTATGAGAAGATTTGGTAAGGCGGTGTATGAGTTGGACTTACCCTCAGAGTTATCTTCCGTGCATCCTGTGTTTCATGTGTCTCTTTTGAAGAAATATTTGGGAGATCCAGCCTTACTAGTCCCAGTGGACAACGTTGGAGTAAAGGATAGCCTTAGCTATGAAGAAGTTCCAGTTGAAATATTGGATTGTCAGGTTCGTAGGCTGAGGAACAAAGAAGTAGCTTTAGTTAAAGTGTTATAGAGGAATCAACATGTTGAAGGAGCTATGTGGGAGGCCGAAGCGGATATGATGGATAAATACCCACACTTATTCTCTACCAACTCAGTTCCGACTTGAGGTATCAGTTTTTCTCTATGACTCTATTTAGTTTCATCTTCAGTTCATGCGTTCAAGCTTCTCTTATGTATATGGATATGTTTGTGAATCATGAAATTAGGTTAACTAAGTGGTTGAATCAGAGGTAGTCATTATGTTGGCTTCCGATTTGAATGATCAGTATTTAAATATGATAGTTGCATGTTTATGTTTTCTACTTGTTTCCTACATTCGAGGACGAATGCTCCCAAGGGGGAGATATTGTTATACCCCGAAAATCCAATGATCGGATTTGGGAGTTAAAAATTGAAAACTACTGAAAACTAATAAAATATCTTAGAATGAGAGGTGTAATGACTCGTGGTTAGGAACCACGAACCGTTGTTACCAGTCATGGGTTCAAGGGCAAGAAACGACCTATGTAACGACTCGTTGTAGGAAACGACAAGACATCATTTGTAGTTGTAGTTAGATGTGTACTTGAGATTCAGAGAAGTAATGGGCCACCCAATGACCCGTCATGAGGTACCACGGATCATGGTGAGCAGTCGTTGTTATGATGGTAAGATGGCCAGTGTATGTGACGGAATGAGACCATGACTCATGGGTCCTAGTAACAAGTCGTGGTAAGGCTCGTGGTTTGAGGAAGTATAAAGTTGGCAGAAGGAAACCACGGTCAAATGAACGACTTGTTGAAGGTAAGAACGAATATTGTTTCAGTCGTTGTTTGAGCCAAGGCCTAAGCCTGGACAGTGCATAGCATGTACAGATACCACGGGTCATGGTATCCTCCAACGACCTATTTGGTCGTCCGTTGTTTGGTCTAGTGAGCAGTTTTTCTGTGTGATCAGTAAGAGTATTTCTGTCATTCTTGTGTCATAAGGCCTTATACTACGTCGTTTAAGGATCGTTTTAGTAGGTTTAAGGAGGGAAAAACCTATTCTAAGTTATTTTCTTCCATGCATGCAAACTTGAGAGGTTGAAAAGGTGATTCAAGGCTGGTATTCAAGGTTTCCATCCAATTTCCTCTTGATAATCAACGATTTGGTGGAATCAATCCCTTCCAGGTATGTAGAGTTATGAGTGGGTGTCTTCTTCCACACCCATGACCAATTTCTATCTAAATATGAGGAATTCCTACGATCAAGTTATGGGTTTTTCACCCAAATGCATGACTCTTGAATTTCTATACAAGGGTACGATTAGATTATGTTTCTATTGATAAATTGTGAAGCATGGGCAGATTTTTAAATTGTTTTCAATCAAAATTGTGTTTTCTAGTTTTATGAAATTAAAGGCTCATGGATGAGAAGTTCATGAAAGAAGAGAATGATGATGAATGTATGATGACAATTAGATTTGATGGTGAAAAGAATGTTTCTAAAGCTACGCATGATGATGATATTGTTTTCAAAATGAATTGAGTAGATCCAAACATGATAAAGCTTTGGGCAAAGCCCTTATATCGAGTATGATGATTTAGTATCTCTAAAATAAGATTAGCACAAGGTTTTGGAGTAAAGGCTCCCACTTATCTTTGAGCTTGTGGCATGTTTCGAAATAAAGCTTCTCATATGCATGAATTTACAATTGAGATGTATGCTATTATTGAGCTTCATTTTCATATGATGTTGAGTTTATGCACGATTTCATCTTTGAGCTTCGTCAATAGACGATGTTGAGCTTCATTATATACGAAGTAGAGCATTGCATGTTTTGGGAGAAGAGTCTAGCACTGAGCGGGCTAAGGCTCGATCACCCTAAGCCCCAGAACTACGCGCCAACGTAGGTTGATACTATTATATTATTGGGACCTCCTTTGTGAGCTATCCCCGACCCAAATGGCCTATGAGCTTCATATAGATATCATGGTAGTATCCTTAGCCCTGGCAAGGTTTTGGACGGCTCTACCCACTTGAGTGTAATAGTCAGGACCACGTAATCCCTATTGTGGTATGTCAATTAAGTGACGAGTCTCCCATTGTCTATATGATTCAAACTTGCATATTAATTACTCTTGGTTATTATTTTATACATGTATGTTCTAAAAGAAAGGTTTGACTCATTGTTCAGCTTTTCTTATAAATGTCATATTTCAGCTTTGAGTCATTCGAGTCAGTCATGATGTTATGAAGCTATGTATTTTCATGTTATGAGAAGATTATGATTTAGAAAGAATGCATGCAAGCCCTCCTCTCAGATTTGAAAGCTTATGATATGTTATGAAATGCTTTAAATGATTTACTTTACTTAAGCGATTTTACTTACCTTGAATACTCGGTACATTCCACGTACTGACTCGAATTCTCTATGCTGTATCGTTTCATGATACAGGACCCAACTCCCAGGCTCAGCCCCGCTCATAGTCAATTGTCAGAGTTAGTACCTTCTTGGTTGGTGAATCCTCATCCTTCTAGGGCTAGACTTTCAGTTTTCCTTATGTATGTATTCAGCTTTGGATGCTTATTCTGATGTTATGTTGAGTTAGACTTCCGTTGAGTTTATATTGTTGATTCTTCAATTTATTGATTGAGTTAGATGTATGCTTGTGCCATGGGTCGACTTGGGGTCTATCGGGGTCCATTGTTCCATGTCTACTATCCGGGCCTCCGTTCAAGTCTAACAATGACTGATGAACATGCATAACTGAAATCATGAGGAATAATGGGAGACTCTTCATATAACCGACGTTACCATGATAGAGCTTACGTAGTCCCGACTATTACACTCAAGTGGGTAGAGCCGTCCAAAGCCTTGCCAGGGCTAAGGACGCTACCATGATATCGATATCAAGCTGAAGGCCTCTTGGGGGCAGGGAAAGCTCACAAGGGAGATCCCAAATAATCTGATCATACCTACGTTGGCACGTAGTTTTGAGGCATAGAGTTGACTAACCTTTAGCCTACTCGGTGCTAGATATTACTCCCAAAAATATGCATATCCTCTCCATCATTTTTAAACAAAGCTGAACTATCATCTAGTGATGAAGCTGAATCATAACATGATATACAAAATCTAAAAATATAACATGAGGAGTCTTTGATCAAACCATACCACAAGCTAAAAGAGTGGGAGTCTAGACCCCAAAATCCATGTGGTTAGCTAATAACATGAAAGCGAGATAAATCATAAAACATACTTAATCATATGGGCTTGCCCAAACTTAAACATACTTGAAATAGTCTTTGATAGTAAAAAAAATGAATATAGACATGACTAATTCGAAATCATACTTGCATCATAAACATCTCATCATACTTAGATACATAGATCATAATCTCATCTTTGCATGAACTTTCATAATTGGGCATCATAATTTGTAACACTTTGAAAACATGAATTGTTATTGAAAACATTATAAAACATGCCCATGAATCATCATTCAACATTAGAAACATGAATGGATAATACCCATTATAGATACTTAGAGAATTCACAAGTTGCGTTAAAACCCCATAGATTCATCAACTAGAATTTTCATGAATTTGAGAAGGGATTGAGCATGGGAGTGGATGAATACACCCATTCATAACCCTACATACCTGGGTACTTCTGATTTCTCAAGAAGACATACCTAGGTACTTCTGATTTCTCAACCTTCTTGAATGCCCTAAGGAAATTAGGGAAGACTTGATGAATTTCTAAGCTTGATCACCCTTAGGAACTTATATTCTTGCATGCAAGGAGAGGGATAGGTTTAGAATGAGTTAAACCCCCTTAAAACACACCTATATTAGTTTAAAACGATGTAGTTTAGGTCTTAGGAACCTAGGAATAACGGAAAAGCACTTACTAAATTCGCAAGAAAAATCATACTGCCAGTCCCAATGAGGGACTAGACGACTCATTCGCGACTGTGGCCTGCTCCTGTTGCCAACGCTAGAAACTATGCCTCTGCTGGTCACCACGTGGAACACCACAACTCGTGGTGACTAACCGTTGGGTACACTGCCAAATCCTTCAACATCCAAGTCAAGCTCCTAACCATGGCTAACCTTACGACCCATGGCCCTGACCACGAATCGTGGCTTCACCCGTGGTCAACCCCTAGACCAAAAATCCAACCAAACTCTCCCTTTACTCCACGAGTCACCTAACGACTCGTGGTGTACCTCACAGGTCACTAGATGACTCATCCTATCACCTGATGCAGAAATTCCTGTTTCCTCCCTTTCATCCCTCAGATCTGATCTTAGGGCTTTCGAGGTATTACAAAAATACAGTCTTAGGTTCACTCAGCTATCTAGATATGCTCTGGAGATGGTACCAGAGATGAGAACTAGAATGAGAAAGTTTGTATTTGGATTAGGCAAGCATGTGAAGAAAGGAGTATAAGGGCTCACTGTTGATCTGTGATGTGGATATCTCCAGGCTTATGGTGTATGCCCAACAATTAGAGGAGCATAATCAGAAGGATAGAGAGGAGCATCAGAGTAAGAAGGCATAGTTAGATGGTAATGATACCACACATTAGAGGAAAAGAAACAGTAATTGGTCCTTCTTTTGAAGGAAATCCTACGGACCTGCATCGTCAGCTGCTAGTGCTCCAGCTCTCAGTGACAAGAATGATCAGAGGTATCAAATGTAAGGTAGCACGATTTAGAGAAATCCTCCACACCCACATTGTGCCAAGTGTGGCAGGACCCACTTGGGGGAGTGTCGTTCAGGTAGAGATGGATGTTATGGATGCGGCAAACAGAGCCATATTTTATGGGATTGTCCATCATGGCAGGGAAAAAGGGGAAGTAGGGCTCAGTCTACCCATCCAGCAGTAAAAATTGCCCCAGAGGGCACTACTTTAGCGATAGGCAAAGGTCAGGACCATCTGTATGCTATATCTAGTCGCCATTATTAGGAGAACATCTTAGATGTTATCACTTGTATGTAAAAAGTCTTCTCTATTGATGTTTATGCTTTATTTAATCCAGGTGCTACTTTATCTTTTGTGACTCCTTATATAGATGTTGAGTTTGGGATTTGCCCAAAATAACTCTTAGAGCCTTTTAATGTTTCTACTCCGGTCGGCGAGTCAATCTTAGCTAAGAGAATCTACATAATTATCCCATTTCAGTCCATTGTAAGGGAACCAAAGAAGACTTAGTGGAGTTAGATGTGGTGGATTTTGATATTATTCTAGGCATAGAGTGGTTGTATTCCAGTTATGCAACAGTTAATTGTATGACCCAAGTAGTAGTGTTTTGATTGCTAGATGAGCTAGTCCTAGTTTGGGAAGTAGTCTAGTTATGCCTAAGGGTCGTTTCATTCATACCTTAAGGCCAAAAAATTAATTTCTAAGATATGTGTCTACTACTTAATGATAGTTAAAGACTCTAATGCTGAGACACCATCCCTTCTGTCTATTTCAGTAGTGAATGAGTTTCTAAAAGTCTTTCCAGATAATCTTCCTGGAGTTTCTCCTAATAGGGAAATAGATTCCGGGATAGATGTTCTTCCTAACACTCAGCCTATCTCTACACTGCCATATAGAATAGCGCCATCATAGTTAAAAGAGTTAAAAGAGTAGTTAAGAAATCCTCTAAATAAAGGCTTCATTAACTTGAGTGTTTCACCTTGGGGCGCTCTAGTTCTTTTCGTGCGAAATAAAGATGACACTCTTAGGATGTGTATCAATTACAGTTAGTTGAACAAAGTCACTATCAAGAATAAGTATCCCTTTCCTAGAGTTGATGACTTGTTCAACCAATTATAGAGTGCCACTTGTTTCTCTAAAATAGACCTCAGATCAGGCTATCATTAGTTGAATGTTACAGAAAGTTACATACCCAAAACAACCTTCAAGACCCATTATGGTCATTTCGAGTTTGTTGTTATGTACTTTGGTTTGACTAATGCTCCTGCAGCATTTATGAACCTCATGAATAGAGTGTTTAAACAGTATCTGGATATGTTTGTTATTGTATTCATTGATGACATCTTGGTTTACTCCAAAAGTGAGAAGGAACATGCTAGTCATCTCAGAAGTCAGTAGCTTTCCTAGGCCATATAGCCTCTAGCAAGGATATCCAGGTCGGCTCTTAGAAGATTGAGGTAGTAAAGAGTTGGTCTAGACCCACAACCCCGACTGACATAAGAAGTTTCTTGGGTTTAGTTAGCTATTATTGGAGGTTTATAGAAGGATTTTCAACTATTTCTACTCCATTGACCAAGTTCAAAAAAGTTCAAATTTCAATTGTCGAAGGCTTGTGAGAAAAGCTTTTAGGAATTGAAGATTCATTTGATTACTGCTCCAATGTTGACCCTAACAGACCGAACTATTCAGACTCTAGAGGATATGCTAAGGGCTTGTGTTATTGATTTCAACAGGAACTTGGATAACCATTCGCCTCTTATAGAGTTTGCATATAACAATAGCTATTACTCTAGTATTCAGATGGCCCCCTATGAGGCTCTTTACGGGCGGAGGTGTAGATCCCCAATCGGTTGGTTCGAAGTTGGTGAAGTAGAGTTGATAGGGCCAGACTTAGTGTAACAAGCCATGGATTAGGTTAAGATCATTCAGGAAAGGATGAAGACTGCACAGAGTCGCCAAAAGTCTTGACTGATATTAGGCGTAGAGACTTGGAGTTTGCGGTAGATGATTAGATTTACTTGAAGGTTTCACCCATGAAGGGTTTCATGAAATTTAGGAAGAATGGGAAGCTTAGTCCCTTCTATATTGGTCTATATAAGATTTCAAAGAGGATTGGCAAGGTAGCTTATGAGTTGGAGCTGGTAGCCGAGCTAACATTAGTCTATGTAGTCTTCTATATTTCTATGCTTAAGAAGTGGGTGGGTAAACCCTCACTCATTGTTCCTACATAAAGTGTTGGAGCAAAGGAAAACCTGTCATATGAAGAAGTTCCAGTTAAGATTCTTGACCGACAGATTCATAAGTTGAGGAACAAAAAAGTCGCTTCGATGAAGGTCTTACGGAGGAATCAGCTAGTTTAGGGAGCTACTTAGGAAGCTGAAGCAGATATGATGGCCAAGTACTCTCATGCTTTCCCTCCTATTTCAGAGAAATCATCTTGAGGTTACACTCTCCTCTCGTAGCATTCTTACCAATTCCATGTCCCATTAGTCATCATTGGAATCCTTAGTATGGTTGCATATTCCATGAATTCAATTAAGTTAGTTTAGTTATTCTCAATTAGATCATCTATTAATCTAATTCAGTCTTCATTCGAGGAGGAATGATCCCAAGGGGGAGATAATGTAAAACCTCTAAAGGTCCCTAAGATTAAATCCTAGACATGAAGCAGAAAACCAATAGGAAGTGGACAATTTTCCATAGAATGACCCACATCACGAGTTGCGTTATGGCTCGTGGTAAACAACTAAAATTCTTATATTTCCAAACACCACAATTCAAGGGACGACTTGTGGCATCAAGGCACAAATCATCCTATCTAGATGTGGTGAGAAAATTAGAAAGTGATCAATTGTCCCAGTGACTATGAAAGGTAGACCACGAATCGTTCTTGGATAGGAAAACTCATCCTGTCTGGTCATGGGAATAGAATCAAAGAGTGTGCAAATTAGCTCCAATGACCATGAGAGGGTACCATGAGTCGTGGTCTGACACAATGACTCGTTGGCACTGGAAAATAGTTTTTCAGTCCATTTTCTAAGGTGTATATTAGTAATTTCTAATAATTTTACCACCTAAACCAAGTCGTTTTGGATTTTCTAAGAGGGATATTAAAGGGGTTTTCTTAGTCTAAACTCTCACTCCCTCACACAACACCATATATTCAAGAATCATTAGCTCTTTGATAATGCTCAAACCATAC
>JACEIK010000081.1:651313-664017 GCA_018107945.1 Datura stramonium | reverse complement strand
AAATAAAACCTAAGTGTGCTATTTATACTCTTGAGAATTTTTCCCGGAATAACAAGCAACGTGGCACGGAGTGTATCGCAGAGCACTCCCTCCGTGCCACAGAGGAATCGTGGACCCTCACTAGAAGTCGGCTCCCCAGCAATTTCACCTCAACGCGGCACGGCTTGCATCTCGGAGCCTTGCCTCCGTGCCACGGTGCTATCGCGCACCTTCACTTGAACTTGAGGTTCCAGGTAATTACACTCAACGTGACACGGAGTGCATCGCGGAGCACTGCCTCTGTGTCACGGAGGTAACGCGAGCCTCCACTGGAATTTGTCAAAATTAATTCATCCGAGGCAGAATGCCTCCGCGATGGCAGCGTGACATGGCTCCATTGCGGAGCCCCTATTTTTGCTGCTCTCCCTTGTCATTTTTCACTCCTTGTTTCCAAGTTCATTCCCGCTCTTCACCAACATGTATATTAGCTTCCAAAATTTCCTTTTACCTGCAAAACAACACTAATCATGTTGGTTAGTATAAATTCGCATTTAACTAAGAATCACATGAGAATATACACATAATGATAGATAAACAAGTCGAAATGAGGCATTTGAGTATCACTTGGGCATGCAATTCTGCCCAAGATCACCTATTTGTCCTGTAACTAAAGAAAAACTATCTTATATCCATAGAAACATACCTAAGTCCATGTTATTTTCTTAGTTTTGAGAGTCCAAAATGCTATAAACTCACAAAACATCCTTCTCAAATCTGTCAAGCAAGTTAGGGATTCATCATCTTCAACATAAGGGTTCTCAAGCTAGAGTCAAAAGTTCATTATTCTAGGTATGTAAGGCTAATCATAGTGACGAATTCCATTCTTCCTCCTGTGCTACATCTTGTAAAGATTCCATTGAAGTTAAAGCTAGGGTTTTCCCCAATTTCTTAATTTGGTCTTCTTCCCTATAAGTTGAATTATTCATTGATTGAATTCTTCATCATATTATATTGTATCTTTATATCTCTTGATTATTGGTTATAATCCTTTCTCTTTTGGTTATTGATAATATCTCCTGATTCTTTATTGTTGATCATCATTCATGTCTTTCTATCCCATAAACCCCAAGAACATGAAAAGTCATATTTTTAAAATCTTTATAATATTAGATATATGCATTATTTTCATGACCAAAGAGAATATTTTCATTATGTAACACCTTAAAGTTCCTAATACTTGATTCGATATTGGAAATATGATCAAAAAAAAGTTTGAAGAAAATGTCTCAGAACAACTCGTTATACGAGTCGTGGGAAGGAGTAATGGGTCATAGGTCATAGTTGTGGTAAATTTCTAGTTGACAGGTTCAAGACCAATAAGTCAAGGTACAACCCATTAGTTGATGTAATGGGTTATGGTCTGGAGTCATCGTTTATTTCTGAGGTGTCAGGGTTGGATGGTACGAGTCGTAGGATGACTCGTTGTAGGGAACAAAAACTCGTGGGAAGGAGCAGAGGAATTGGAAACAGCAGTAATGGATGGGTCCAACGACCCATCGTAACAAGTTATGACCCATTGTTTGGGTCCGTTGGGAGGATGCAGAAACTATGCAGGAGATTAGTGGTGGCAACGAGAGAAAATGACTAGTCATTGTGTATAGTAATGATCCGTCTTGTCTAGCTGTTGTTTGAAGATTAGAGAATGGGGGATTAAGGCAGGTATGTCAAAGGGAGAAAATCACGGGTCATTGTTTCTTCGCATGACCTGTGGTATGGCTCATGACATCTGGCAGTGCCCTTTTTCCTGCGAAATTATTAAGGGTATTTTCATAAATGCTAAGCTTCTAAGTCCTAAATTACGTCATTTTACACCCTAAAATGAGTTCTTTAAGAGGGTTTATCCTATATCAAGTTATTAGGCTTCCCACGCATGCTAAGCTTTGAATTCTCTTAGAAGATCAATCTAGAAATTCGTTCAATTCTTCCCCAATTCTCTTGGGATTTCAAGGAGAGTTAGATAATCAATCTATTTAGGTATATAGGGCTATGAATGAGAGTTTTCTTTCACCCACATGCTCAAATTTCTCCTCAAGTTCATGAATTCAAGTTCTAATTCAAATATATGATCTTACAAGGTTTTAACCCAATTTTATAAAATTCTTTATGATATGTCTATGGGTCAATTTCCCTCACGTTCCAAAGCATATGTTAAGATTTATAGGTAAATTTTATACAAAATTTGATTATCAATTCATTATTTCCAATTTTTAGAAATTATTCCCTATTATGCTCAATAATCTCATTTACCCTCAATCGGCTTAGCGTCATCTTCTTAGCTTAAGTTCGATTACATGTCGTCGTCTTAGAATTTCCTACCAATTTCACTAAGTGACCAGATCTTAACATATATTCAACATCACATATACAGTATACTGCAAAGGACTAGCTTACGGTGCCCACGTTAAGGGGACTTCAGACTCGATTTAGAACTACGTCAACAATCGTATAAAAATTACGCCTTTTGCTTCACATTTGTTCGCTTAAACCATTCTGAATGATTCAAGCTTTATGCCAAGAATTTCCAACCCTTTGGAAAGGATTATACCTGCCTCAATATGATTTTATAAACTTAGGAATATTGATCCTTTCAATAATTTAGTTTCGTGCTTGAAAAACATGGAAAGGGACGCCTTTACATACCTTGGCACGTCGACTCTAATTTTGTCGAAAATCTTCCTTTCAAGTTTACTCCTTAAGGATCCTTCCAAGTGCAATTTATAAACCCAAGAAGTAGCAACTTCACTTCACCAAAGTTCTGGAAAAATTGGGCAGCAACATCCCACAAAAACACACAAAGAAACAACAACACAATACTACAACATTCTCTAAGTTATAACCTCATAAACTTAAAGAAATCAAAAAGGGAATTACTTACCCTTTCTTGGATATGTTATCAGCTAAAGTAGGAGTAAACTCCTCCTCTTTCCTCTGCCTAGAATCATCTAACAATGCAGCAATACCACAATCAACCACAAGACAACAACAAGCCATAACTTTCTTCCAAGGTTCTCTTCTCAAATACCAAAAGAGACAAGAGTGAAGTTTCATACCTGGGATATCTTTTCACCATGTGATAGGGCTTTGAATTCTCTGAATTCTGAAAAAAAATCAACTAAAATAGAGTAGAAATGAGATTTCTAGCTCAATTTTACTTCATATAGGCAGGCTGGCCAAGGTCTAGGCGGCGCCCGCGTGCGGCACCCGTGCGACATGCCCTCGGGCGCGCGCGCCCCTGCTGCCTGCCTGTCTCGACGCCCGCGCGCCTGGGCGCTTTCGCAGTTGACAATGCTGTCTTCAAATGAGCATAACTTTTTACTCTAAACTCCGATTGACGAGTGGTTTTTTTTCACTATAAACTAGACTCAAATACCTTTCATTTGATATGTTATAGGACTTCTGGATCATTATATAGTTGGAGATATAACCATTTAAAGTTGACCCTTATTTACAAACTTCACATACTCTTCGCTTTTCCCTTTGCACATGTTTCCCTCCTCACCTACGGACAACATACGACCCATAANTGACCCTTATTTACAAACTTCACATACTCTTCGCTTTTCCCTTTGCACATGTTTCCCTCCTCACCTACGGACAACATACGACCCATAATTCCCTTAATATAACATATAACCATCAAATAATCATCAAAAAAATTCGGAGTGTAACAACTTCCCTAATTAATTTCATAAAGTTGATCACAACACCAATTGACCACATTCTTCCTTGATTATTTCTTTAAACCCCCCATTAAGAAATAACTGAAATAAAAGCATAAATACAAGCGTTATGCTACGTCCTGACCATATTCCCTATGTGATCGACCCCAGCCATAGTTGGGTTCTTTATTGGCAACGTCCACATTATACTTCTTCAGGGGTGTTGAGCGTTATCAAAAATGGGGCCATTGCCGAGCAACACAGCTTAGGATTAGTTTAATTGCTTGTGTTTAACTTTTAGTATTTATTTCTTCATTTACGTTTTCTTTATTTTGACATATACAAGTTACCACTTAGTGAATGCCAAGTACTCAGCAAAGCGGAGAACTTTTGATTCCACTTGATCTTGAGCTAGAATGAAAACTGAGAAATATGGATTGCATTGAGACTCCAGAGCAGATGCAAGCCAGAATTGCTGCTGAAGCTCATCGAGCGAAGGCGAAGTTAGCTCGGCAAGCTACCCTTCAACAGACAGATAATGCTCAGAAGAGATATTTAATCCTGGCCATCACGGAAGGGGTAACAGAGGCCGTGAGCCACACCAGTTCCATAGATATACTCCTCAGTTTGATAATGATGAGGATCTAGATATAGATGAAGCCAGGTCAACAGGAGCTATTATTCCACCATTGTTGCCTGTTGGGGCAAAATTTGACATCACTAGCACCATGATCTATTTGCTTAACATGAAAGGGATGTTTAGTGGTCACGCACATGATGATGTAAACCTACACCTAATGAACTTTATGGGTATTTTCAAGGCATACAGTATGCCAGGCGTGAGTCAAGATGTTATTAGGTTGAGGCTCTTTCCATTCTCTCTATTTGGGGAGGCCACTCTATGGTTGTCAGAGTTGCCAAATGACTCCATCACCAACTAGAGAGAGCTTAAACAGGCATTTTTAGAAAGTTTCTTCCCACCTTTTAGGATGCTACAGCTCAAAGATGAAATTTACAATTTTCAATAACTTAAGACAGAGGCACTGCATAAGACATGACTGAGATTCAAGAAGAAGCTGAGTAAGTGCCCGGATCCTAGAATTCCTAACTAGAGCTTGTTGGAGATATTTTACAGGTCTTTGAACAATAGCACTAAGGCAGTGGCTGATATAGTGGTAGGAGGAGCGTTAATGAGTCATTCGCGGGAGGAAGCAACAACCACACTAGACCGAGTGACTAAAATTAATAGGGCTTGGCACACCAGGGAAGTTGAAGTAGTTGTAGTTACATATGCTATAGGAACGACTGTAGATCAACGTAGAAAAGAGGAGGAGCGTGACCAGAAGTTGTCTCATATGAGCACATCTCTTGAGCTGCTCAATAAGCATTTTATGGATTCTGGAGCTCAAAAGGTAAGAACAGTGGGAGCTCAGGGTCAAGAAACTAGGTTTGAGCATTCTAATTCTGAGAAAGAGGCAAACTTCTTAGATAACTAGGTGGCAGGTTTTTGGGCCAATCCCCAAGGGTCTAGTTAAGACGCTTGGCTCCAAGGTTCCAAAAGTCAAGGTTAGAACCAGTACTGAGACAACTACAATAGGAATGGTTACAGGGACAGGAGCAGAGGTCGTGAGCAGGAAGGTGATTGGAGAAAGATGATGGCTACCGAAATGACCGCACAGGCTTATATGTTCCTCCAAAAGCTCGTGAGGGTGATGATGGACCCTCAAAGTTGGATAGTATAATGGCTGAGCTACTGAAGAAGGAAAAGTCGACAGATGATCAGCTAAAGGACATTCAGATAGACATATCTAGAATGAGCTAGAAAGTTGAATCGCATGTCATAACTATCAAGCAGATTGAGAAACAGTTGGGGTAGGTGTTTGCATCCCTAAACCAAAGGCAGAAGGGTATACTTCCTAGAAACATAGTCCAAAATCCAAAAAATGACAGTCGCTGCATGGCTGTAATGACTAGGAGTGGGAAGGGCACCATTGATCCTCCCTTGCCAGTTGTAGTTGAGATGTAAAGACAGAACGAGATTGAGGTAGATGAGGCTGCAGACCAGGTGATCAGAGGTGATGCTGAGTTGACCAAGACTTCAGTTGATACAAAGGAGTCTAAGGTAGAAACAGGAAAAGCAAAGGAGAACCCTCAAGTTTTCAGACCCATTCCTCAACCACCTCCACCGTTCCCTCAGAGGATGAAGAAGAAGGTGGATGATGAGAAGTTCCAAAAGTTTTTGTTTATGTTAAAGCAGTTTTCTGTGAACATCCCCCTGGTCGATGCATAGGAACAGAGGCCTAGGTATTCTAAGTTCATGAAGGACCTAGTAACTAGGAAGAGATCTCTGAGTTATGAGCCGGTTGGAAACCTGTATCATTGTAGTGCCATAGTTTCATGGGTCCTTGGTTAAAAAAAGGAAGATCTAGGTGCCTTCACCATCCCTTACACCATTGGAGACATTGAGTTTGCAAGGGAATTATGTGACCGGAGTGCTAGCATCAACTTGATTCCTCTAGCTATATTCGAACAACTAGGCTTGGGAAACCCCACACCAACCATGATGCGGCTACTGATGGTAGACCGCACAATAAAGAAGACAGTGGGGAACCTTCAGGATGTTCTAGTGAAGGTAGACAAATTTATCTTCCAGCTGACTTTGTGATCTTAGATTTCGAGGTAGATTTTGAGGTCCCCATCATCTTGGGGGGACCATTTCTTTCCACTGGGAGAGCTTTAGTGGACATTGAAGTTGGCCTGCTTAAGTTTAGGCTGAACAAAGAAGAGGTCATCATTAATATCTGTAGGTCAATGAAGTAGCCAACTAAGTTTCGTGTACTCTCAACAATTGATATAGAGTTTGAGTTTCTTGATGAATTCTAGGTAGTCAAGAGATTTGCATCGTTCCATGACATTTAAATTAGGCGTTGTATGGGAGGCAACCCATGAGGTGGTTTGGTGAAGTCTGAGTAACCGAATCACCTATGTCATGCCGCAACGCTAAATCAAGTGCTTCTTGGGAGGCAACCCAAGTATCTTGACTAATGGGTGTTTAGTGTGTAGGTGAAACAAAAACTGATGGGTGAAAAATGCTGGATAGGTCTGGACTACGAGCCTCAATATGAACTGTACCATCCTGGTATGACTCGTAGAATCCCAGTACGAACTGTGATAATGAGTCGTACTAACATATAGAAAGTTCAACTCTTATAAGTTCATCATATGACCATTAGTACTAACCGTGCCATCTTGGTATGAGTCATACAATGAGGCATGGCTGGGACATAAATGCACTACAAGTCATAGTACGGATCGAACCACCTTCGTATGACTCATACTTATGAGTCATAGTATGATTCTTAACATACTATTTTTTCTTTTCTTTCTATGAGATACAATATAGTAACCTCTTCTCCAAAGGTACAATGACTCAAAAGAGACGAGCAACTGAGGTGGCCCGGGACAAGAGGGCAAGAGCGGATATTGCAGCTCAGAGGGTCCTAAGGGATGAGGCCTTCACATCAGAGAAGGAGAAAATCACTCTTAGTGGTTCGATGGAGGAATATAAAGTTGATACAGATGACACTGATAAGCCTTGAACCACTAGGGCACAGGCCAAGGCTCATTCCATAGCAGCTTCAGCAACACCGGCAGATATTCCCCAGTTTGAGGAGGGAGCTGAGGTGTAATATCAAGAGTCTTGTAGTGGCTCAAATATGGAAAATAGGTCCGATGAGGCCAAATTTGAGAAGGGGGGATAAGAGGATGATGATGATAAGACCCTAGCTTAAGAGAGCCGCACTATCAGGTGAAGTGTGCCTAGTGTTAGAAAGATTAATGAGCAGGGCCTCAGCCTTACTTCAATGTAGAATTCGAGGCAGAGAATTCAAGAAAAGCCGCAAATCTTAACTAGTGCCTCGAATATGGTTGAAGAGATGAAGCGACTGTTTGACTTTTATGAGTTCAAATGGGTGGGAAGAACCCCTAATAGCTTCAGTGCTGACATGGTCAGGTCTAATACCCCGGGAAGGCCTAAGAATAGACCTGGGAGTTGAATTTGAAAAGTGCAGAAAACTTGTAAAAATATCACAGGCCGGACGACTCAACGACTCGTGGTTGGATACCACAAGTCGTCGAAAGCAATCGTGGTATGGGGGTTCAGGGAAGCAGTAGTGACAACGGACGGTGTAATGACTTATTGTCAGGAACAATGAGTCGTTGTTAGTGGTCGTAGGAAGGGCTGAACTTAGGCTGATGGGGAAACAATGGGGCATCCCATGATTCGTGGTGAGAAGTGACGGCCCATTGTTTTTAATCGTTACAATGGATTGACACCATGACTTGTTGGAAGCCACCACGAGTCGTGGTAAGGCTCATGGTAAGAGAAGTTCAGATTGGTCAACGAGTTGACGATAGTC
This sequence comes from Datura stramonium, assembly GCA_018107945.1. Classification (NCBI taxonomy): domain Eukaryota; kingdom Viridiplantae; phylum Streptophyta; class Magnoliopsida; order Solanales; family Solanaceae; genus Datura; species Datura stramonium. The sequence goes on along the minus strand of JACEIK010000081.1, from coordinate 655,901 downwards.
GATCCAATGACCTATTGATTGAAGAAACGACTCATCCTGATGAGTGGTGGGAAGAACCTAAGGTTTGTCGTGAGGCAGCGGACCCAACGACTCGATACCATGAGTTGTGGTATCGTGCAACGACCCGTTAGATTGGTCGTTGGTCCGTCCGGAGCAGTTTTCAAGGGAAATTTCTACTATCCCATGCTTGAGACCCTAAACTACACCGTTTTGTGTTTTTCTGAGTGTGATAAGATGGGTTAAGTCCCTAATGCTTACCCATTCCCATGCAAGAGCTTTTATAGGGGTTTTACAGAGATTCAAGGTCTTCTTCTCCAAAATTCCATCAATTTCTTTGTGGGTATTCAAGGAACATTGAAATCAGTTCCATTTCCAGGTATGTAGGGTTTAGAATGGGTGAATCCTTTCACAGCCATGCACAAATTTCGATTAAATCATGAATTCTCCTATTCAAGTTCTATGGGGTTTTACCCAAATCCATGAAAATGTGATTTCTCTTTATGGGTATGACTTAATTGAGTTTTAATTATTGAATTATGAATGATGTCTTAGAGCGGGCCATTGATCGAATATTATATGGGCTAGAGTATTGGGTCCCAGCCTCCACAGTAGAGTTTGAATACTATGTTGAGGCTCCAAAAACGGCCAAGTAGCTAAGCTTGGAGGAGGTACAGATATAGGTGAGATGGCTGGATGGTGTGATAGCCAAGGAGAAAGAGGAGGTAGATTGGGTAACTAGTGGACGACAGGTCACCAAAGCCATGCTTAAACTTCATAGTGAAGGCCTGATGGATATTGGTTCACCACATGTTGGCACCGATGGCAAATTACAATATATTATGCACTGATAGAGCAACTTTAGTGGCATGCATCATGTCCAGATATGCCATAGATATCTAGAGGGTCATAGTAGAAGAGATTCGAGATTGAGCTTTAGCCTTGAGAATGACGATTCCATTCCCAAGTCTCATATATAGGCTCTGTAGAGAGTCTAGTGTTCGGGTGATAACTGAGATTAATGCCAAGATTGGAGGCAACTGGACTATTGAAATTGTGCTGATACAAGATGAGATGAATCCAGTGAGCTGGGTTAGAATATCAGCAACAGTCCCACCACCACAGCCAGCAAGAGGCGAGTAGGTAGATGCCCAACCTCAGTTGAGTAGAGTGAGACACCATTCGCTGAAGTGGGGCACACAACAGCTGCCCCCAACACTTCCTATGCACCTCCACAAGCCACATTGGACCAGGTTCCATCCGGATGCATTCATGTGGCTCGTGATTTCCTGTAAAAGTTGGTCAAAAGGCTGACCTTGACCGAGAAAAGGTCAATATGATGATGAAGTAGGTCAAGCCCTGGGTCAAGGCTGAGATTGAGGAGGAAACTAGAGGGCTACACAATAGATTAGACAATTTTGAGCTACGACTCAACGAGCTACTAGTCGAGCAGTTAGATCTGAGGAGTTTGAGAGAGGAGATGGGGTCACTACGAAGTTAGGTAGTCGAGTTGTTATCTCGATAGCCGGCCATATTATCATCCCCTACTATCCCATCATTTAAGGATGGGCCAGAGGAGGAGTTTGACCCTGGGGCATTTTGGAGTCGTGAGCCGGCAGGAGGAGAGAGAGAAAAGAAAAAGTCGGCGGAGGTGATTGACGAGGACTCCGCTAGAAAGAGAAGGAAAAGAGATACAAAGGAGCACAAGATCGCGGCATCAGCTAGCCTTCAGACTCATGACTAGCATATGTCTGTATTGTAGGAGAGTGCGAGAGGAGCTAGAAGCTCAACTGTTGAGCCTAGGGAGCTTGCAGGTAGCGAGGACCCTTTAGGTGAGCCACATTCAGCCCAAAATAGATTTGAAGGATGCCAAGGTGGCCAAGATTTCTGAGGGGGTAACCACAACATCCATCATTACACAATTGAGTGCCAGCGCTGGCACCATGATTATATAGGTAGAGAGTATGCCTTCACACCCATCTCTACAGGATGATAGAAGTGCTTAGAATGCCATAGGTATGCCCCTCTCGTAGATTTTATTTCCTTACTTTGGGGACAAAACATGTTTTTCAAAGAGGGGTGTATCTTTTTGTTTTTGGTTCATCCGAGGGTTTTTGTTGTCGTGTTTCTTTTTCCTAAGACATGCTATCTAGTAGAACCAACATGTTTAGGATGTTTTGTTTTTTTATTTAACTAGAAGTATCTTAGAAGTACTTAACAACCAATAAATTCACATGTGTTTGATGTTATGGAATTATTGAAAACAATGACCCTTTTAAAAAAATTTGTTGTACAATTAGCTGAGTATGTGACTGCGAAGCATGACTGTTTTGGATCTTTTTATGGCATTTAAGTGATTAGCCTGATTATTGTAGCTTAACTATGCATGAACTGAATAGATTGTTTGTGATGCAAACATGTACCATGTGTGAGTGAGTACTTACCTAGTTCGATGTTGTGTGGGTGATCTAGAACTTGCTCAGTTAGTCTTTGCATAGGCTATAGGATAGTTATTTAGGAAAGGACCGTAGGCCATTTTTGAATTAGCTCATTTTTATCCTAAATTGCCCTACTAAATGAATAGGTATCCCTTGATCCAAATGTTTGAGCCTAAATTGATGACTTTCATTGATTAGCCCATTCACCTTCCTACTTGCTTATAATGAACTTGTTTGGCCCTGGTCCCTCCTTGGACATTGTGAACCTCAACTCAGACAAAATGCCTATGTTGAGGGTGGCTATTTGTAGGGGTGCATAAGCTGGTAGGGAAAATAAAAGAAGGAAAAGTTAATCAATGAAAAGTGGGTGTGCTGTGAAAGAAAAAGAAAAAGAAAAGATTTTAAAAAAAGAGAAAAGTGAAAAAGGAATCACACACTAGTTGAATGATGAATGAAATGGAGAAAAGGGAGAAAAATGAAGAAAAAGGGAAAAGGTTAAAAAGTGAAGCTACAAGTTATGTAGTACCAAGGAGGGTTAGTCACTATTATCCATATTTACCACACCCATCCCCAAGCCTATATTACAAACCAATAAAATTCCTATAGTGATCCTAACCTAACTATCTGAAAAGTTAGAGTAGAGAAAATAAGATCAAGCTTATGGTATCACCTGTACTGTGTTTGGAACTTCTTTGTGAGAGCGAGGGCTTTGCTGTGATAGTCCCTATTTCCTATGTATGTGTGTGTGTGTCTATATATATATAAGTTTGAGTGTTTACGACTTTATTTATTGTGAGGGTACATGGATTTCATTGCATTATGTCAATATTCTGTATAAATAGCATTACTGATAGCTCGTTGTCTGTTAATAATTGAATGCCATCTCTAGATCCCCTTGTGTCATGACTTATAGTTGCATGTAAGCATAGCTAGATGGGTTTTGAATGGAAAAGGGGTTAGTAGTTGATAATGTTCATGTGTGCAAATTTTGGTGTTATTGGTTGTAGGTCTTCTGTTTTACTTTGTAGTTAAGCGTCGTGTTGTAGTAGTGTCTTGTTTGCCTGAGGATATGCAAAAATTTTAAGTTGAGGGTGTTGATGTGCTATGGTTTTAAAGCACTTTTAACATTTAAAACTTGGAAAAGATGCTTGGTCTTAGGTATGTTTATACATATATGAGGTGTTTTTATCTTGTTTTAAGGGAAACCAGGTTCAGGAGTTAAATTCTGGAAAAGGAGCAGAGAAGTGTAGAAAATGAGCTAGTTGCACGCCTCAGTACAAGCTGTACCTAGCAATCGTGGTAGAATTCATAGAATTGCACAAGTGTTGGACCAACATACGACTCATGTTACGAGCCATACTATCCTGGTATGAGCTGTACCTAGAAGTTGTAGAAAACCTTAGAAGATTGTGCACTTGTAGAAGCTCTTGGTACAAGTTACAACTATGAACTGTAGTGTCAACATACGAACTGTGCCTTGGAACTGTGGTCAAATTCAGAGAACATGTCAGTTGGAAGATCCTAGGGTATGAGCAGATATCATGAGTTATAACATCAAGGTACGAGTCTTACCAAGGATTTGTGGTAAACTTCATAGGATTCCAGGCTTCATAAGACCAGACCACGGCAGGCAGCATACGACTTGTAACATCATTGTACGAGTCGTACCAACTTCTAGTACTTGGCAGATTTAGAGGTTGCATTACATACTATGAATGAAACATACGACTCATAGCATCATGCTACGACTCGTAGGACATGTCGGCATCAATATTTGTGTTAATTTAGGAAAGATTTTGAATTATTTGTATAAATACTTTTTAGGTTATTTTTCTTGGAGAGAGATTCTTTACTATGTAATCTTGATTTTTGGGTTTCCTAACACTACTTGGGGATCAAATACATGAATTGCTTGAAGATTATATCATTGTTCTTGATTTTTGAACAGTTTTGACTGTGAAATTATCAATTGAGTTCTTTTATCAATCATCATTGTCAGTTATTAATTAGGTTTTCTTCCATTGGAATCTAATTCTTTCAATCATGAATAGATAAAAACTCCAAAACTAGAGTTGTGGGAACCTGTCACACCCCGCCTTGGGGGGTATGACTGGCACCTGGTGCCCTACTAGGACTTGAACTGCTAGACTACT
>JACEIK010000081.1:555096-622365 GCA_018107945.1 Datura stramonium | reverse complement strand
CTGAATTCTAGGATAGATAGTTTATTAAGTTTGAATAAATTATTTAAATATTTAAATAAATTTTAAACAAAATACAAGATTTTAATTACAATTATTGAGTTGGACTAAATTCATAAGATAATTATAGTTTTTCCCTTGAATGGATAAAAGGAGTGTACATCCGGAATACTGTCCATATGTATTAGGTGAGATACCTTTTATTACATGTTTGTACCTCCTCATAAATCAAAATAAGTAAGAAAAAGAATCACAGGTATTTAATTAAATTTTGATACAGCTTCACAAATTCAGATGATATATAATTTTCTTGACGTCAAGAAATAAGTCAGCATACAATGATCTACATTAATTATTCACAGAAATTTGTACTTTCATTTACAATTTTATCTATAAAATTTAGCTATTCTTGTCATTAGTTAAATTAGATCTCCGTCTAAAAAGAAATCAATCAAGATTCAAGGGCTAGAATTTGGGAAAACAATATAGATGTCCACAATAAGCAAATTAATTACACACTCCTGCCCCTCTACTTTGACATTCCCCAAACTAATTACACACATATGCCCAATTATAGCTTTTGCAGTTAATTTATATTTTTTCCTTTTTATTTCTCTAGTTCTTTTCTTCTTCTTCTTCTTTTTTTTTCATTTCTCCTTTTCTTTTTTTTCCCTCCAGCTTTTTAAAAAAAAAAAAATTCTTTTTTCTCTTTTTTTGTCATTTATTTTTTTCTCAAATTAAGTTAATTTTTTTTTCACCCTAATCTGATTCATTACTTTTTTTCCCCTCCTTTTTGTTAATTTACTTTTTATTTCTCTACTTTTCTTTCTTTCTTTCTTTCTTTCTTTTTCCTCCATTTTTTTCTCCTTTATTGTTCATTTATTTTGTTCCCAAATCATCTTCTTCTTTTTTTTTAATTTTCTTCTTTCACCATAATTAATTTGGCTGCTTTAGTTATATGTTTTTTCTTATTTTCTTTTTATTTTTTTATTTTCATTATTTCTTATTCCTTTTCTAATTTTTTTTCCTCCATAATTTAATTTGATTCATGATATTTTGCTTTATTTTTTTATATAATTAAAAAAATTACTGATATGATAAATATTCATTCTTTTTTTTATTTCTCTACTCTTTTTCTTTCTTTTCTTTTCTTTATTTTTTTTCTCGTTCTTTTCTTTATTCTTTATCTTTTTTTCCCTTTTTCATTTTTTTTTTTCAAACCATACTATTCTTTGTTTTTTTACCATAATCTAATTTCAGACTTAATTTTGGCTTATTTCTTTTTTATTTTTCTATATTTTTCTTCTTTCATTTTATTTATTACTTTTTTAAAATTGTTTATTTATTTCTTTTGTTTCTTTTAATCTTTTTCTCCATAAACTACTTTCATACACTTTTTTGCTTTTATTTTTTTTATTCTTCTTTTTTAATTCCGTTGATTTTCATAGAGGTGTGCTTCACTTTTTCAATAAAACATTCCTCCGTTCTCCATGATATCGTAACACTATAGAGATATACTGTGATGGTATCATGGAGGATAACTTCAATTCTTCAGTAAGACACTCATTAGTCCTCCATGATCTCAATGGTATCATTGAGGTCTATTTTAGTCTTTTAGTGAGACACTCCTCAATTCTCAATAATACTATCGTAATATATCTATATATGGGCATGGTATCATTGAGTTCTTCAATCCTTCAGTGATACTCCTTAGTCCTCCATGATATCATCGCATTATATCTATACATTGTCATGGTATCATTAAGGTCTACTTCAGTCCCCCAACGATACCATCACAATATATTTATATACATTCATGATATCACTGAGGTCTCTGCCTCAATTCTCTACTGAGATACTCCTCAGACCTCCATAATATCATCACATTATATTTATATATACTATCATTGTAGCATCGAGGTCTGATTCAGTCCTACATGATACCATCACAATAATATTGGCATGGTATCATGAAGGACTACTTAAGTCATTCAGTGAGACACTCCTCAATCTTTCATTATACCATCACAATATACCTATGTGATAGCATAATATCATGGAGGAATGCTTCAATCCTTCAATGACACAATCCTTAGTCCTCAATAATACCATCATATTATATCACAAGGGACTACCTACTTTCAACACCCATTAAATGCTAGTACACAACACTGATAAAAAAATTTAAAAAGACATTGAAAATTATATCACATGGATATCTCATAAAAATAAAAACATATAACATATATAGAATTCAACAATACAAAACACAAAAACTACAACACTTCGCTATTCGACAATGATTACTATAATCCAAAAAATATTTTAAAACTAGAGTTTTTTTGCACTACTACAAGCCAACGGGGGGACAAAAGATAATGCTAAGTCTTGCGCTTTCTTCCACGAGTTGGTTTTCCCCACCATTCAGGATTTTCAAAATCACTGCCTTCGCCAACCAACTGCATATTTTTGCCATTATGCTCAACAAAACGATCCCGAAACTATAAAGCCAACTGTACAACACTTATAGAACCAAATCTATAAAGCCAAAGGGAATCCACCATGTTGATAATATCTACGCTTTGTCTTAAATTTGTTTGAGCACAATTCAAATGTTGCATTAAAAAAATCAATCCCCCACGAATAAAAATTAAATCACAATTCTCGATCAAATCAAAGTACGACAAATCAATAACTTTGATCTTCAATATAGAAAACAAAAAGGTATTTATAAAATACAGAACTACAATCTTAACAGCATCGTCATTGGACCTGAACTTTTTGTTAAGGAAACAAGCTTGAAGTTGGGCCCATGTCACATTGGATAAACCCTTTAAAGTACTTTGTCACTGAACAATTGGTACTAATGACACCTTAATAGATGTACTACTACCCTTACATTTTAAACCTTAATAAAGGCAAACTCACCTAATTCAAACCAATGTTTCGGACTGCTAACTATAACACATCATCCTCATCATGATGCATCTGCCTCACCAGTAAATTGTGCAAAACACGTCATTGCATCAATACTTGGGGCTTGTTTAGAAAGTGACCAAATCAGGTTCTTCTAAGCAAACCAATCTGCTTCTTTGATAACTTCGAATGCAATTGTGTAACAACAGAGCAGTCGGTGAAGAATTCAATCTTCAATTTATAGTCAATATCCATCTTGAGATAAAAATCCACTCGCTACAAACACAATGAGTATGCAAACAATGCGTCAAAACAAGATCCAACTAAATTTCAAACAAACCTCTTCTAAAATCCTCTATGATACTCAATTAGTATATCTCATATACTCTCAGAGTATCATAAAATAGACAAGGTTACCTTCTATCGCTTTCATCACCACCAAGCTCATCAGGGATCGAAAGTACTGTTTCAGTTGTTGTTTGAGCAATTGATTCACATGGAGGATCTAATGTATCAACTATAGTTTTTCATTTCTTACTCGCATTCTCATTGCCCAAATAATGCTCTAACACTTTTCTTTTGGTATTCTCATCAACAACTTTATCAGGCATATCCTCAACATCAGGTACAACACTTGCATGTCTAAGTTTTGATTCACACCAAGAAGGATTAGGACTACTAATAGAAATCAATTTTGACTCATCCCCAATCAACGAAAATTCAAACCGGACATCACTGACACAATAGAATTTTGTTCACCTACACCGTCGTCTGAAGAATGGTATAAATTGATAAAATTAAAGGACGATGATCCCATAATCAAATCTGTGCACGATGCTGAGAACCCATACCAAAAAATTCCCAACAAAATCACACAAAACCAAAGCAAAAATAGAGTCTTCAATATTCGATAAACTACAAAATAAGAAAATTTTATAAAATTGGCAACCTATGTGCAACAAAAACTTAAAAATATCTCCATATACACGTTAATGGAGATTATTTGATTGATGAGGAAGAAGTACCAAGCTGCAAACTTGTTTCAATTTCATATCACTGTGAGCGAGGGATTTGCAAGTTATGCACAAAAAGGCTTCAAAACAACAGAGGGCATTTGAGTAAATAATTTTTAGTAATAGAGGTGACAAACCGAGGTAATTTGTGTACTTTTCCTTGAAACTTATACCTTATGAATTAAGACGTATATTTCCTAAAATATTTTTGAAATTGGAAGATTTCCCAAGAGCTGCAACAGCCACCTTGGCAGCTCACCCAGTGCGAACACTGCTCACCCACGTGAAATTTCGTAGTGACCATCAGCTTCTGTTTAGCGACTGCAAAAAGTAGTTTCCATTACCTTTGCTTCAAGCTATTATTGATATACGAATAGTCTGGGAGAGGATGGGCATGGCAAGGAAACTAAGGTTGAATGACGATTTGTACATTCTCTGGTATTTGTTGTTATATGCAGGTGTTTGATTTGAAAGCTCAATATACAGAAATATAAGAATGAGTATTGAAGAAACAAATAAACTTGGAAAGTTGAACAGTTATGGACACAACTTAACAAAAGACGGGTAAAGTAGATTATGTACATAATACACAATGTACAGACGGAAAATTACTTGAATCCTTTCTATACTTGTCTGAGACTACTTTGATGAAGAAGATGCACAGAGCTCCGACCTCGCTCTTTTGCCTTGTCAATTGTAGATAGAAGTACCTGCAGGAAATCCTCTGCTTCATCTTTTGATGTGAAAACCAAATTGGTCTGGAGTAGCGGAAGGGATGTGCGAGGATTGTTGTTCCATCTCTTTCCCCTAGTTCCCCAGCTTCTTTTATGTGAAATCTGGTTCTGCCTTAACAATGCATCTGAGCTACTTCCTACAATATGTACCTCAAGGTCATTGTTATCAGCATGAATTACACTATCCATCCCGATTTCTGTTTCAACCAACCACTCAGGATTAGCAGGCACACCTTGAAACTCGGGCATTCTGTATTTTACCATACTGGAGCAAGAGACAATTAATATAAGTCTCTCAGTGAGGATAACAAACTTCCCATCATGTCTAAGAGCTTTACACACTACAAATATTTCATCTTGGAGCTTAACGTGGTCTTCAGCCTCTCTAAGTACAGATACTCCAATTGCTTCTTCCCACGAGTAAGGCCGTAAAGGAAGTTCTCTACTTAAATGCCTAGGCAATCGGACCCTAAAGCGATGAAATCCCAGATTATGAAGTTTGCTGCGATTTCTGATGCTTTGTGCAGTTTTGCCGGTGATATGAAGGATACTGGCAGCTGGTCTTGCCACAAGTCCTGTCACTCCAAGAGCTATACCTGCAAGAAGAAATATATTTTCCACACCCATGCATAATGTTCCAGTTGAAAACTTGAAGCTACAATAGTCTAAATTCGTAGAATTCACTTCCCAGGAGGTTCAATTTTCCTGCAATAGTGACCATAAGAATAGCATGGATAAACTTGATACCTGAGAGAACTCCTGGAAGGCCATGTCTCTCTGCCCCTTTAATAGGTGATTGTAATAGACCAGTCAGACCCTGCAAATCAAGAATAGGTACCAATTATTTGTTTTGATCAAAAGAAATCTAAAAAGTATGGTACCTGGGCACAATTCAACACCCAATGTTAGCTCATGAGGGAAGGATAGCCTTAGTCCACATAAACAAATCACCAGTCCATTCCCCAACGAATGTGGGATTATAACATACTCTAACACCCCTTTTACGCCCAGGCCCAACTAGAGCATGGACCAGGAGCCTAAACAGGGATGGACCTAGCTCTAATACCATGTAAAGATATGGCACGTGGGCCTAACTCAACCCCAAAAACTAGCTCATGAGAGGAGGACAACCCAAGTCTATACAAGTAAACCACCCGTCCATTCCTCAACCAATGTGGGACTCTAATCCACTCTAGGAAAAATTTCATTAATGAAAGGGGGAGATTCCCGTATAAAAGTAGTATACCATAAAAGAAAACCCACAAAAGTAGATGGTTCTCTACCATGGACACACATTCATTCCGGAAAAAGTAATGTGAATGCTCAACAGGTGCTCTAGACTAACACTTCCTTTCCCCCTTTTGACTTCTGTCACCCTGCAAGTCTTATCAACCCTTGCATAGTTATGAATTGTGAAAAAGACATGAATCAAAATTGCAAGACATTAACTCTCAATACATGCTAATCCTTCTTTAGCGGTGATGTCTTGACAAGCATGAGATGCAGTGAGACTTCAGGAAGCTATAGTACTAAAGGCATGAAGTGTCAAAGGATTAAAAGAGGACGTGAAACAGGCTATGCCCATGGAGCTAAGAACAGAAAATAAAATACCTCTAAAAATTCATTTATCACTCCTTTGCTATGGGATGATATTCCCTTCTGGTATCTTTCCATATTTCTGACAGCCTGATCATCAAAAGTAAATGCCACGATACCCTAAACAAGATGAAATAAATTAACATGAAGGTCAGATAACATAAAGAGTTTGAAATGTTGCTTGACGCAAAAGTACCTTGTGTGCAGCTTTGCTGAATTGGCTGGCAGCATCACTTAAGGCATAGACGGTGTTACTCAAAAGACTAGAGGTCCCTTGTGCCATGCCTTTAATAAACCCTGCACGAGTCTGCAGAAAGAACTGGGTTTTACATCTAATGGGAAGGATAAAAGAGCAAATAATGCAGAAGATACCTGGAAAACACTTTGCACAGGAGCTGACAAGAAATCTTTAAGGCCAAGACCCATGCTCCTTGCAAACCCCATAGGATTTCCAATAACTCCTGCTGAACCAAATACCTGCAGCAAACGACCATATTTCACTGTCCATGACCACTAGAAGACCATTGCAAGAAACAAGTCGTTCAGTTAATAAATGAACAACTATCAGATTGAAGATAATAAATCAAAGTTTGGCTCTTCAAATCATTTACCAACATAGGCAAATGGATACTTACACAGAAGCCAACAAATTTAGTTCATCCGAATAGCTCTGAGTGCCAAATCAGGTAGGTTAATCATGAATCATCACAGGAAGTATGACATCATTACAGAATTGTCATTTCCTCAGTTTTAAAGCAAGCACAATTCTGTACTATATTAAGCTGGAGAACTTACTTCTGTTTTTAGATATTTGGAGAAATTGACTGAAGCTCAGAAGCATTAGTAATGTCAATTGTCAGGACTAGTGGTAGTAAGGTATCTAGGTTTTTCCACCTCTAATCCCTGCATCATCCAAGGATCTTGTCTCTTTTCTTCAAACTTATGATTTTCTCCTAGAGACTTGAATACATAGAGCTTTTAGAGTTATAGCCAAAGGCATTTCGTATAGTTGATAGTGAGAAAGATACTATGATATGAGGGGTCTGGAATGCCTAAAAGAAAGCCAGATGCCATCATTGGGTGTTACAGGTGATATTCAAGGCAGAAGTCTTTTTGTCTGGAGAAGTACCAAGAACGATGTTTTCTTATAGATTTAGAATGGATTTGAATGTTCAAATTCTCTAACTCTCTACTGAAACTAGTCCATTTTAATCCCCTAGCAGAGATGAGATCATGTTACTGATTCGGCCTGATGACTCTGGAGTATTTTTTCTTTTTAGCGGACTCGAGAATGGTAGAGGTAGTAAAATTGCAACAGAGCGGTACGGACACTTTTGACAGGAGTTCAGTCAAATGTATTATACATGAGTGTGATAATTTGGAGAGAAATTCTCCATCTACCGATCTACCAAAGGAGGAGCAGAGGGTTTAAGTGGTTAACTACAGGGAAGACAGTTATAATGTGCAGAAATTTACCTTGTACATCTCATGAAGAAATTGGCGTGTGTAATGCTCGATAAGTATTTCTTGAACGGATTCCCAGCTAGCTAGCTGATGTGAAAGGATCACTTGTTTAAGGTGAATTTGCGCTCCCTCGATATCAGCAAGTGCCATAAGACCCCTCTGTGAAAGTCAATGTCATATGGCTTGAGAAGCACATATACGAATGAAGTTGCTAAGTGAAATTTAACAATAAACAGTACTGTTATAAGATGGTTTCTAAAGCTGATCGTTATAATTAAATATTGATTAAGAACTTAGAAAATCATTATATTTTCCACCATCCTTTATATAGCCTTACATGTATAAGAGATTCTCCAGATGTAAGCACTCCATTTCGAAGCAACCAGGGACTGCTGGAGAAACTACAAGAAGAAGTTTAATGTTATAAGCATACAGTAAAGTCACATGAAACCATGATATGAATTACCTTAAAGTCAACTTGATCGGTGCCACATCAAACAACTCAACATAAATCTTCTTCTGGTTTTTGGCTAGAAGGTGAATCTGTTGCCAGGGGGCTCCAATAGGGATTATCGAAGGAAGCAAAGAGGTCCTATTGCTGTTTTGTTGAAATACAGGAATATTAACTGAGTAGCATTCATTCACATTTGATTTCTTTGGTGCCCAATCTATGGAGTTAGAAGTGTTCATAATAGAAACACCATCAAAAAGAGGATGGTCTGTTGAATTAGAGTGCTGTAACACTCTGCTCTGCAACCTTGAAGATAAAGTTTTCATGAAATCAAACAAACTCAAGATTACATCTTGATCAAGTTCAAGATGACAATCTGCCACTCTGCAAGAAAATAGACTAGTCAGGCAGTGATACAACAAAATAAATGTTGATAGAGTTTGAGACCAGTACATTTGGAAGGAAACAGTTACAGACCTTAGACTTATGTGCTCGAAGGAAACAAGCGACAGATATCCATTCTTCCACTTTGTCACCACCAATGAAAGAACCGGTTCCCATGAACTCTCCGGAGCATTTTCTGCCCTAATTCCACCAGTAATAGCCTTACTAACATCAAAAGACAAGATGACAGGGTAAGGTGTACATGTTAACTGGTTATCAATTTGCAAGGATGTGATTTGCAAGGAGAATCTCTGTTGATCTACAGTCTGCATGAAATCAACTGTAATGTCTCTTGCACAAGCGAAAAAGAGTTCCTGAAAGAGAAAACGGTATGACAACTCAAAAGCATTTTTCTTTAAAGCTTACAATTTTATAATCGTCAATTAAAACCATAGAAGGTACCTCTGGCATAGAGCTTATTAGAGAGATGCCAACATAGGGTATGTCCACTAATATTCTCTCTTTGCAGTCAGCATAATTTTCATGCTTCAGTATCTGTTTTTTTTTATCTTTAGACTGATAGATATGCGGACCCTTCAAACCGCTCAATACATGATAACTTGAATCAATGATGCTCAGAATCTGTATTTGGAAAATAAAACTGTCACTATAAAATCGACATGAAAAGAAAGATGGTATCTGAATGTTAAAGCATCATCAATGCACCTTGACTGCTCCTTCAGAGTGAACAGAAACAATCAGAGTTCTTTGAGGCTTCTGAAAAAAGTAAGTGGTAGTCATACGTGTAAGAAAGGTAACAAGATTATCATATAAATGACTGGAAAAATATTAATTAAGATCTCACATACATTATAATATAGAGAAAAAATTGTGATTAATATAAAGAGAATGATAGGGGAACTTATTACAAAACAAAAATTAGAGAATAGTAAGGTTATAAAACCTAAGGAAAGCACTACTAGATGAAAGTAACATAAAAGAAGCACAATGCATAGATCATCAACTATTGAGTTACTGTTTTCTGGATCAGCACAAGATTGAAGTATTCTGGAATTCTCTTTTGCACAGAAGCCAGTACTTTTGACTTTATATATCCAAGTTCTCCATTTCACAAGGTAATAAACTGTCTGCTATTTGTAGTAAAGTATCTTACAACATTTCAGGTGATAGTGATTTAAATCAGAAGGTGCTTTTTCTGAAAATACTTAAAATAATGTGCCAACTGCTGACCAGTTGAGAAAACTACATTATATATGAAGCCATACAAAAAGTGGAAAACCATTCATTAAGAACAGATATCAAGGATATCTTCAATTGAAAAAAGCGAGACAAACTGACATGGGCAGTCTACAACAACAACAAATATGCTTTGATTCCAAATAAGTTGAGATCGGCTATATGAATCCTCACTGTCCATATATTTAAGTCATCTTAATCCAATATTAAATAAAATAAAAATTTAAATAAAAGGTACATGAAGTTCTCTATATTTACTATTGGAATATAAATCTCATGGGCCTAAAAGACTCCTAGCAGGCATTGGGCCTAAACTAAATATACTAACATGGCTGAAACTCCATCCTAACTAAATAGAGTATCATAATCGCCTATTTGGATCTTTTTGTTCCAACATACCCTATTTTTGCTTGGTCCGCATGGGTTCTATGAGAAAGAGAAACTGAGAGAAATCAAAGCTGTACCATAATCACCTATTTGGATCTTTTGTTCCAATGTACCCTAATTTTTGCTTGGTCCGCATGGATTCTATGAGAAAGAGAAATTGAGAGAAAACAAACCTTGATTGATCCCTCAAGCTAATAGGGGTTTAAACAACTAATTGTACATGTTTTAGGGAAGGAAAGAGGATTAGTACATAATTAAAAAGAACAAAACAACTATATACTATATTCAAAAGATTCTAATATTCCCTCTCAAGCTGGTGCATACAAACCAAATGTACCAAACTTGCTATATGTATATCGTGTTCTCTATGTGGCAAGGGACTTGGTGAATATATCTGCATGTTAATCATTTGCTGCTTGAACTTTGTGACGTGTCTCCTGAGACTGTATCTGTTCTCTGATGAAAATGACAATCCATTTCTGTGTTAGGGCCTCTCATGAAACACTGGATTTGATCCATCATGAAGTACAACCTGATTATCACACACAAGTTCCATTGGATCACTCACTCTAAATTTCAACTCTTTATATAGTTGTTTGATCCATATCAGTTCACATATAGCTACTTCCTGAATTCTGCTTCTGAACTCATGCAACTACATTTTGTTTTATACTTTTCCAAAACAATAAATTTCCCCCAACTACAACGCAGTATCCAGAGTTAGATCGTTTGTCAAAGGGTAACCCTGCCCAATTTGCATCTGTATATCCATCAGTCTTTGGAAAACAGTCATTATGTAGCAGTAGATTTTATGTATTGATGGATACACATAACTGCATTCCAATGACTGTCAGAAGGGGAATCCAATAACTGACCTTTAACATATTTTGGGAAGCAATGTCTGGTTGTTTCACATTTACATAATTTAACTTGTCTACCGACCTCCTATATCTTGCAGGATCACTTAGGGGTTCCTATAACTTGGAAGAAACTTAATATTTGGATCCATCGGAGTAGCAGTAGGCCTACAGTTTGACACTCCTGTCTCCTCAAGAAAATCAAAAGCATACTTCCTATGTGAAGCAACTTAATTGATCAAAGTCCTTGATCTGAAAGTGCTAAAAAGAGATGATGCTTCAATTTGGTAATTCCTTCTTCATCATTAACTGTTATGGCTACATCATCAATCACCACCAAATACATGCACAGTCCAGGAGCAGAGTTATGAAAGAACATAGAATGATCAGCTTGTTAAAACATGTCAAACCCCTAAATAACTCTGCTTAATGTGCCGAACCATGCTCGAGAGTTCTAAGCAAATAATCACAAGATATAGCTGACAAGAGTATTGGAAGTGACTGGAAGACGCTAGTTTACAGAAAATGGTCGGAAAGCCGCTGGAAGATAATTTGGAAGTACTGCAATTTCCAAAAAAAAATATTAATCTGAAACTAGTGAAGAGAGATCTACAGGCTCAGCAGGGTGGCAAAGCTACTGGAGTGATCTAGAAAGCATGACTGTGGCCGGAAACTGTGACGGGAGTCGCCAAATTAGGGTTCGGAAATAAAAAATTAACGAAAAGTGGATATATTAGCTTGGAACAGCTACACGATTTCCAGGGAACCAGATTATGTTTCGGAAGGTAGTTGGAGATGGCCTCACGCGTCAGTGCGGGAATCTGATGCGTCTCTGGCAACGCAACTTTAGGTGGCGCATAGGAGGTCATATTACAGAGTGGTTGACTGGGGTTTGGTCGCCAGAGGATGCGGGACCCTATGGTGGTGTTGGTTTCCGCACAACACTGACGGGAAGAGGAATATGACGCAAAACCACCTGTACAGTCACCAGAAAACTGACACAATGATTGTGTGACTGTTTTCTTTTTCCGGATGTTTCTCATCAAAGCTCTGATACCATGTGAGAAGGAAAGACGCAGGAAAAACAATTATTAAGATGTATATCGACATCATTAGACTGAGCCCTATTTATAGTTATTTCTACATAATAATTCTTTTCTATGTGGAACACTATATGCATTAATATTCTAAGATATACATTTGCAACAAGCTTAGAGCTTATGATAAATGCACTCTAACTTGAGGGAGAGAATTAAGATATTATATGATTTGCATCAATCAGAATGATTTGATCAGGAGCTGATTTTAGGATATATTTACCAAATTGTATAAGTTAATTACTATAATATCCCAATTAAGCTTTTCTGTTCTTCTCATTCTCTTCCCAATAACCTCTAATAGCTTACGTTTTAAGATTAAGCGTGTGCAATTTAGCATAGTATCAAAACAGATGTCCTGGGTTCAAGTGCCACCAATTATAAAAAGAGGTCTTTCACTTCCTTAGCCAAAGAAAAAGGATGCCCCATAATTTAACCTTTTCGACTTTCGAAATTGAGAATAAAATATAATCCCTTTTGAAGAACACCCTTATCTTGTATATTTCCTTTGCCACTGATCAATAAACTGGTTGTAGCTCCATTTCAACACCCTTAAGGCATCTGTAATAACATTTGGTAGCAAAAAATTGTTGCTCTTTTGTCACAAGCAAATATTTTTTTTAGATAATTAGGTTATTGGTGTATACTTTTCTAACTAGTTCGAATAATAGAAGTGAAATTTCAGGTAACATTATTTTAGAATTATTAATTCATGTACAGACATCTGATATTTTCTAATTTAACCAACAATACCAACAGGTGTTGGTACTACCAGGCTATGCCAACAACAAAAACAGGATTCGGGTCAAGTATGAGAAAGTAATATGGTGAGTACAAGCTCTGTTTAAACCTTACAAACTGAATTTTAGAAAGTGAAGTACCTCAGGAGTGGCAGGTAGGTATATGGGTGCATAGTCTGTTACGTCATCTAGAGCATATGATCCTATAACACGTTCACCTGGAACCTAAAAATTCCAGAGAGAAACTTTACTAACAGAGACATGCTTAAAAACCATTTAGCTTTTAAATACAGAAAAACATACCTCAATAGTGAGACGATGTGGATAGCAGGGTTCATCCCACGCATAAGGGCAAGAAGTGTAAGAATGGACCATAGTTTCAAAAGTTTCACACCTTTGTTGATAAACACGTAGACGCTTGAATACACAAAGAAGGGTAAGGACGAATTAGTCAAAGATCAACAACTAAGCTGAAAACCGGACATTTGTCATGCTGGTAAAAAGTTTTGAATGAGCAAGCTTGTAACTTAGAACAGGCATGTATATCAAGCTTTTCACCCTTAATGAAACTATAATTTTAATGGCCATAAGCAGTCCGTATCCCAATTTGTCTGACTTGGCATGACCAGAATAGAAATGAGAGAACTATTAAAGCACAAGATGTCTAAAAAATTGGTGGAATTTAAGGTTAGCACTCTTCTCAGTTGAGTTAAATTGAGCAAACCCAATGACATTCACTAGACGCTTATAAATACTTTACGCTCTTTTTAGTTGAATAACTTTAGTCCACTGTTCTCAAACAAGAATCTATATTAAAATTTTTTCATCTTGGTAGCTTACATCTATGTAAAGAATTTGGTACAGACATATGTCACAATATCCTACAAATGTCCCTAGTCTTAGACATTTATTTTTATCTCGTGGTGTCATGTACTTGTCCAACCTTGTATTTGTTCAGAATTTACATTTGCTACTAGTTATCCTATGCCATTCAGCAATGACATCTTTATCTGTGTTCTAATCAAACTTAGACCAGTGTAGACCAGTGTTGTCAAAGGCACACTTAAGCTCTGAAGTGAGGCTTAAAACAGGTTGTGTGCTTCACCTCCCTTAATATGCGTTTTAGTGCTGTCATCAAGGATCTAAGACATACTTTTCCTTGCCAATGAATGTTTCCTAAAGAGGCCACACTAAATAATTGATATTCCATTTTATTGTTATTTTTCTTTTCAATTTTTTTGTCCGTATATTTGTTATTCATGCTTATAATGGACTAAACATATGCATGTGTATTTTATCTCCATTTGCACCTTTTTTCATTAAAGCTCACACTTTATTTGTGCTTAAAACCCTAATGTACCTTAGATCTTTCTTGCGCTTTTGATACCACGTCTTAGACAGATAATTAGGGTGGCAGTGGTGAAAATATCGGAGGTGACTTTAAAGCAAGGTTTTTTATGGTAAGAAAAACCCTAGAAAATATTTTACCCATTTTTCTGTGGCTAATAATGTTAAGCATCCCACATTTGTTGAGGGATGGCTTATTTGTCTTACTCAAATGGTTTTGGGACAATTATCACCTTATGAGCTAACTTTTGGGTTGTGTAGGCCCCAGATGATCTAAGCAGGCACTTATCCAAGTTTCAAGTCTCACCACCAAAAAATTGTCAAAATGAATTTTCACATATGCCTAACTCTTTTCTGTGGGTCAAGCACGTAGCTATTTTCTTCTTTGACAATGTGGTGCTGGTAATACTTATACTTAGTACCTCTGGCTGCTCCGACACTATAATAAGAAATGGACCTTGGGCCTAACTGAACCAAAAGAGTTAGGTCATGAAGCGAGGATTACCCAAAACCATATAAGGAGACAAATAACTCATACCTCAATCAATGAACGCAACTTAACAAATATAAAGTCAAAAACTATTGTATTGCATTAAAAGAAAATACCTCTTGAGAGAAATTGTCAATACGGTATGGCATAAAGCCAGTATCATCTTCTGACACAAGAATCAGGTTTGTTCCCGACTGACCATGAGGGCTGCCAACGATTTTATCATCTCTAATTGAGACATCAGCAGTCTGAACTTCCACACATATCATGTTCACGGCACCCGAGAGAAAATTTCGCATTTTAACCTGAGTATCACCTAGACGTTCTGGCAAGAAGCAACCGGACCATTGCCATCCAGGTTCGGCAAATTGAATAGAGACTAGCAGCTCTCTGGAAAACATTGACACATAATAAATAACAAGAATAAGAAGTACAAGGAATGAAATTTACGCGAATCACAATCTGCTTTTCATTCGTCCAAGCTTAAAACGTATTGCCTCCCAGACTGAACTAATCACTCATATCATAAGAATAGTGTCAGAAACGACATCTTACCAGTGACTACCCTCTTGAAAGAGCAAAGGGGAGTAGGCATAGTACCAGAAAGTACAGATTCGGGGTACACACAACATATGCTCCCCCACAACTTAACAATAACTGTTCCCACGATGCGCACACTCTCGTTAACTACCCTTTATAGATTTGAGCAGATTCATAAAGAGATTCAAGTGTTTCAACAGACACCTTGGCAATGATAATGACAAATTAAAAAGTGGATGGCATGGATGGGGTGCCTACAAAATTGTTTGCTACTGTGTCATGCAAGGAAAACTAAATGATTAGTTTGAAATGCCCTTATAAGAATTTCAGATGGAAGACTTTGCATGGATTTGGTGTATGATACTCATCCCATGCTCCTATCGCACTAAATTACAATAAGTAGGTATTGGAGTTTATATGTACCTATGACTGCACTTAGTTTGGAAGTACTTATTAGGGGCATTTGTAAAATGTGCAGACTTAGAAGTAAATTGAGATAAAAATGAGCAAAGAAAATGTCAACACCGTCAAAGTATACCTCGATATATCTGTCCACTGAATATGAGAATGCCTTCCAGATTCCAATGTGAAAACATGATCTGTTCCTTTCTGCTTGTAATACAAGTCCTTATTGCACGCATTGCTGATGACATATCTGTAAAATTATGGGTGCTTTATTATAGATATATTCCTGGAGGAGGATCTCAAATAAACATCTTGTAGAGAGTAATAAACGACATAATATTTCCATAGTAGAGTACCTCGGCTGAAAGGTAATAATTCTTGTCCTACCAAAAAATGGTGCTGCAACAGCACCAACAGAAATTACATAACCAGATTTCCTGGATGGTTGTGGGACCATTACACTTCTAGAACCAGTAGGCGGCACAAGTGCAAAAGCACTAGACCAAGAATCATTAGGAATGTCATCAACCAGAGAATTTGGTAGATATCTACATAGTCTGACCATAATTTCACTAGAAGACGAACTTGGATTAGGTGAATACATCCGGCAATTGACCTTCCAAGCATCACATTCTGTTAACACACAGGACTTTAAGCTGGATTGACTGCTTGTATAAGACCTACTCCTGTGAACCGATGCTTTTGAAGCATATATATCATACTTCTGTGAACCCCGGTGAAAATTTCTTGAATTATCAAAATCAATCGACTCCGCCTGGGAGAATTTATTGTCATGTGACTTTGTAACAAGGTAATTGTTCAAGGGAGCTCCCAGCAGACTGTTGCTATTTGCAGCTGTATCCATATATTGAGTAGAAGAAAAAATGCCCAGACCATCTTTCTTGTGGAGAATCAGGTCCTGCTCATCCACATCATAGCAAGAAGTAATAACACTAAAATGGCCTTTTGTCCAATTAACGGATTCAGAGACAACAAGGGGGAAACCAGTGCAATTGAATAGCAAATATGGAACTGAAATGCATATTTCACGAGCTCCACAAAATGCATACATCACCTTCTCAATTGCAACACACAGAGGACCTAATAAAGTGGAGTTTATAGAATAAAAAATAATAAGAGACAGCTAATAATGCTGGCACCGGTAAAAGAACAGGCAATCAAAATTCAATAGTACCATCTGATGATTGAGGGTCAAAAGTAATGGTCTCCGACAAAGAGAACCTTGTTCCGCTGAACTTGGCTATTTCACCAAATGTTTCAGCACGTGGAAATTTCACAGCTGAAGGCTTATATCCATGCATCTCGAAAGTTATTGTGAGGTCATGTGAAGAATCAACATGGAAGAAAGAAGTTTCAATCTGGAAGACAGGGAAAATTGTGCTGGTAAACACAAAGTAAAATAAATCAATTCATGAAAAACTTAGTCACTATAGCATAGCACAAACCTCTGACACAGCTGCAGTACGACAAACACCAGCATTTTCTATTGTCACAGATACTGTCTCCGGAAGATAGTTCTTCAATACTAATGGACTGCTTAAAGTCAACTGATGCACATTCCTCTTCTCGGGCTTAACCATATAAGTTACATTATTATGAGGTTTAAAGGGCTGTGTTACGATATTGTTGGACAAAGAAAAGCCTTTTTCTGGTGACACAGCTGATGGTAAGCACCAATTATGCACAGATATGCAGCAGCGGAAAGGGTCACTGCTTGGATGAGATGGATAGCAAACAAAGGAGCGCAAAAAGCTGATTCTATTTTCATTCGAAAGAATATTTGGAATACTGTGGGCTTCACTCCACAAGTAAGAATTACCAAGAGGACGCCATCTCACTTGGCCTGCTTCAGCCAAATGTAATGGAAGAGGAAACTGTTGACCAGGATAAATGGGGTCCAGAACCTGAAATGACAAAGATGGGCAACGACAGAAGTTACACGAATGTGTAGGGACAGAAATCCAGTCAAAACTAAAATAGATACTAATATCCTTTCTTTTCCTGACAGATATATGGAAATTTCTACAAATCCTTCTACCTATATACCTTTGGAGAAACACCAAATGGAATGTCAAACCGTACTTCAAGAGGCACACAAGTTGCATTTGATACTATTACCTGAAAAAGAAAAAAAAAAACTTAATCTGTAATGCAGTACAGTAAATCAAAGATGCACAAAATATGACCTGCATTAGCACTTACCGTTGAGTACAACCGCACCATCTTGGTGTACCTCTGTATGGACACATCAATCACTACAGGAACGATAAAGCCACTTTTTTCTTCTATTTTGTTGGTCTTTCCATCGTTTATACTACTGTTCGGAACAGTCTTAGTTGTATCAACATCAGACTTCCTCGATGATTTGGAAAAATCGACTTCAAAGTATCTAAGCCCAACAAGATCCATTGAAATAGGAACAGAAGGAAGCGATGTTCCCTCAAGCTGAACAATGATATAATGATGTGATGGCTCCACCGATTTTTTGTCACCAAGTTGTTCACAGGATTGAGCCGGCCTATAGCGTAAAATTTGATCCTCAAGACTTTCACTAACATAAACTGGAATAGAAGATCCTGGTTTTAAATACTTGCCACTTTTCATGGAGGATACTTTTAAGCCATAACCATTCTGCCGCTGTTGATAGACATGAAATTCTAAAGGCAATGAAGTCAAATTTTGCAGTATATAAGGAGGAGAACTCCCGGTATCCAGATTTTCACTTTTCTGAGAATTTAAGAATGATGGCATTTCAGAATGAGCAGTTATCTGTGCCAGATCCCCAGCATTTTTAACCATATCAATTGTCCTAGAAACAACCTTACACCAAAGAAAAAGAATGAGAAATGTATCAGTAACTTGTTTAAACTGTACTTGGAGAATTGAGCAAGTCTGCAATAGAAAGTTTCATATTGTGCAATTTGTCATAATTCATTCAATATTTTGTGAGCACAATGCAAGAATTCTTATAATCCAATCAGATGAAAGGAATCTAAGGATGAGTATTTCTTTAACACAAGAAACTTTATAATAGTTGTGAATTAAAAACAAATGAACTCATATATGTGTGTACACATACACATACATATAACAAAGAAATCCCCAAAGTCCAGTGGTGCACTGTTCGAAACTCGGTGGGCAATGAGCCTGCCCTCTACCTACATTAGGGATAATTGTTTTCTTTAAAAGGGAGTCTTCAAATTCATTTCAGCCAAGGAACTCCATCTATGTGAGCTTTTGTAAAACACATTGAGTCCCAATATTTGACAAAGGAGCAAGTTGCACCAGGTTAACATCCAGCATAAAAATAACCAACCTATGATGAATCCTCTGAATATGGATAGAGATGATTCATGTAGTTAGCCCGAACAATTCTGGAATGAGGCCTAGTGAACTGATACTGAGTGATATAGTCACTTCCCTAAGGATGACCTAGCTAATTTATGCTTTATTCATTTCATTTTCGAAGATGCAGTGAATTAATCTAGTATATTATGAGCCACGGTTGAGCATATATGAGTGGATAACACTAATCATTTGTTATTAGATATCAAGTTTTCAACTGATACTGTTACACCTCATACCATCAGATGAGAACTTCCGACCTTAGCACGTGAGTACATTGAACCCAGCCATGGGGACATTGGTCATTCAGGTGATTTATGCAAATTAAATGGTGTGTGAAGCCTCTGCCCAGGCATGGAAGTAACTGGGAGTTGGTGTGACTGAAGCCAGAAATCTGCGAAAATACCTGAGCAGGTACCATAATGACTTACGGACCATAAGCTGATTCTACGGTTATAGGTCGAGGTACCAAGGGAAGGATTACCAACCGGGTGGTACCGTGGATGACTTACGGACTGTAAAAGGAATCTACGGTCCATACATGGATGTGCAAAGGAGTGGGGTCCAACCCCTTTGAGCCACTATTTACAACTTACAGTCTATTCTATGGACCACATGTGCTTTCCATGAACCGCATTTGGTCCCCGTAATTGTGGGTCCAACTTTCCAAGTTACTGTTTAAGGTTTACGGTCTGATCGGACCGTATAATTGTTCTACGGACTGCACTTTACCACCGTAAGTGGAGACCCAAACTTCCAGGGTTCTGGATAAGAATTCACAATCCGACTTACAGACCGCAGGTTGAATCTATGGGTCGTATCTGGCATCATAAGTGAAGCCACTATTTTCTTGAGTTCTGTACAGACAGCAAGTCCATTCTACGATCAGTGACAGTGCCCAGACACTCAGTAAGTTGTCCGATTCAGCAGTTATTTAAGTGTGAAACCTGACCTTTTATTCATATTTTCTCATCTCTCAAGTGTTGGTCCAGTCCTCCTCCTTTCTCCAAGTTCTTCCACTCAAGGTAAGCTTCTTTTGAGCAGATTCCAAGTGGTTTTACATGCATACAAGAAATGATCATAATTCCCATCTTCTAAACTCCTAGGATTTCAAAGGAAAACCCACTCCTAGGCTCAAGAAGGGCATTGAAGTTCTTCCTCAAGCTGAACTCATTTTTCTTCTATTGCTTAATTGCAAATAATGTATACAACATAAACTCCATGTGTGGGACATCATGTTCTTCCCCACAAATGTTCCTTCTAATTCATGCAAGATCTACTCCATGTTTTGATAGAGTTTTTACTTTAAAAATTGGGGACACCCTTGTGGTTTACCATTATAAATGTCATGAATCCTTATGATTTATTGTGAATCTCTAACATGTCCAATTCTATGAATTTTCCATGTTCATTCATGAAAGTTTTATTTAATTACAATCATGCCCCTTTTTTGTCAAAAATGTGAACTCTTGATGAAATGACTTGAGATTTTTCCATGATCCTTATCACGAATTATGGCATGTAACTACGTATGAGTTTTCTTAACCTAGGGATATGAATTTCTGTTATGATTATGAGCTTCCAAATAAAGTATGATTTATGATTTTGAGCTTTTCAGAAAAAAACATGATTTATGATTTATGAGCTCTTCAGATAAGAGCATGACTATGATTATGAGCCTTCGGGCTACCTCACGAACATAATGTTAAAGGGAGTAAATGGTTAACCGAGAAGGCATAAGTTTATGATGACAAATGCTTGAAACTATGATTGTCGATGTAGGAGTTGGATCATACCATTGGCTTGGGCATATCCCATGTTTCCCCATAAGAGGATGAAATCACAGAATCTTGCTAGCAAGTCATATGCATGTACGTCACCTACCCGGCAAGGTAGGTAATGGTCTAGCTGATCGGGCCAAGATCAGACTCCATGTTTTCACATGGTGGATCATGTCGGTTATACTATTATACTCCAACAATAATCAGTAAATTGGTGAAAAACGAATTTTGAGAGCAAACTGCATGATTTCAAAAACCTTCATGATTCCTATGATTTTTACATGATATGACTATGATTTCTTGAACTGTCCCTCTACTTCAGTTATACCTCATGTTTCACTCTGCCATTTTACATACGGTATGAATTCATATGTATTTACGCCCCTTTTGCCAAGGACGCTGTATTGTTTAATAATGTAGACTCAAGTATTGAGACGTTCGGCTGAGCAGCCCATTAGGGTCCCTACACTTCAGCTTTTAGTGAGCCCTACTTACTCTTGGGGCAAATGCCTTATTTAGCTTTTGCTAAAGGTATGCCAGGTGTCTTGTCCTAGTAGATTTAGTTACTCTTGTATTATTAGAGGCTTCATATATTTGTCATGCTGAAAATAAGAGCATGTGTAATACCGTAGAGACACTCAAGGCACAAGGGAATAGCCTTTTTGCAAGTGGCCTTCATAGAAGTGTACCCCGTTCTCCTCCCACCTCGGTTGATCAAGACAATTCTACTGATGATGGTGAGTGTGTCGAATGCACACCTAAGTTAGGATTTTTATTGTCGAACATTGAAAACAAATTGAAACTTTGTTTAGATTTGAAGTTCTTAAACTTTGGTTGATGCACGTCCTCATGTCATTCATTCTATTCTGACCTTTGTGTCACTCATGTAGTCAAAGTGCTGATTTTATGAAAAAAGCTTATTTTCCCTTATACATGCTCTAAGCCTTTCTTACAGCTTTGTATTATCCATGTCCCACTTATGTTAGATTAAATGCTCTATGTTTCATGTCACGTTATGAGGTACGCTCGCGCCAGCAACGCCATCGAGTCCCGGTCTCGCCTAGGCCCTCGGTCGGGGCGTGACAGATACATACTTTTGTGTTTGATAATAGACTGATAATATTTGTTAATTTCTTCTCCTGGAAACAGAAAATTAAACCTTAAGGGAAAACTACAAAATAAGTAATAAATAAATAATCTGGGAAGGGGAGAATAAAGGAAGGTCTAAGGAGTTTCCGTCTATTTCAACATCACTCATTAATCTAAGAATGAAGTGGAGTTTTAGCCCAGGAAAGAGCAAATTCTAGCAATCGCTACATGAGTTGATAGAGCCCTAACTGAAGTGGAATATACTCTTTCCTCTGTATCGGCCCTTAAGCAATAGGATGTAATCATTGCCTCCTACTTCATAAATTATAGAAAGCAAATCAATATGCCTATTGGTTAGGCTAATGTTTACCTTCTTTTGTATTGAAAAATAATGACCCATTGAATGGATATGCTAGAAAAATCGAAGCACACCTGCCAAGAAAACTGGACCTTAGACTTAAACCAAAGAGCATATAAAGAGACTTCAGGGCATCGTCCTTCACAAATGGAGGACTCTCAGCACCCATTAGAATACCCAGTATTGGCATTTGGAGTGTGAACAACATAACATGGGGGTTCAACATAAGGCAAACCAAAAATAGGGATGAGTCATGCTAGGATACCATGTCAGGATATAGACCCTTCGACCTAACTCGCCCCTAAACCCTAGCTAATGAGATGAGATCACCCAAAACCATATAAAGGGAATACAGCCCATACCCTCAAAATATTTGACTTTATCATTGCCAAAATAAAAGAACTTATTTCTTATCACTATTTCCACAATGACGGTCAAGAACATGCAGCACATTGATAGCCTGATAAAGGATTAAGAATTAGGACAGATACAAACAGCTTCCATGGTGAACATAATAGAACTTCTCCATCGATATTTTTTATTAACAAATGCAACGAAGAGTTTTCCTGTAGAACGTTTAAACTAAAGTACCTCAATAAGGGACTCGGTAAGATTCAAGTTAAGTTGAGTTGTCATTTTGATATGAAGATTGCTAGCAACATCATCACTTAGAAGGGAACTGTCATCATGCCTTCGGATGCTTAGCTGGATTTCCCAGGGCTCTAGGAAAGGCTCCCATGAAACCTATTGTCCAAGTAGAAAACGAAAATTAGTGAATCAGAATCAATAGAAGATATATCATGATTATGTTATCTCTACCATGTCAATGTTATTATAGTTCACTTCAACTTCACACTTCACCAAACCCTCCATTTCATTTCCAGCTACATTTGAGTGAAGAAGCAAGTTTCTCATGAGTAACTCCAGCAAAGGTCCACTTGAACTCCACTACAGAAAAATATTACACATATTAGCAAAACTTATGTAGCTGAAAAAAACAGGTAATTTATGCCATATAATTAGCAGTAAATGACCAAAGAACAATGCCTCATTGCGGACAAAAGATAAACAAAGGCAATACTGGAAAGAAACAATAATCATCACATAACTTATAAGCTGTGAAAAAAAAAAAAACAAAGACCATACAGTTAACCAGATGAATACCAGAAAAGTAATGAACGAAAATGACAGAACACCAAGAATAAAATTTGCGTTCTCGAACATCCCGCGCAAAAAATAACCCCAAAAAAAACACAAAAAATGAGAAAGCAACCCAAAAAGACTAGCTAAACCAATGCCACTACGTTCATGAAAATATGAGCATAATTGTAAAGAAAATGGAGATTGGGCCTAACTCAACTAGAAAGCTAGCTAATGAAGTGAAGATTGTCCAGAAGCATATAAGGAAAGATTGTCCAGAAGCATATAAGGAAACAACAACCCTTCCCTCAACCAATGTGGATATTTTAATACTTCATCACCCGGCTGGAGCATGACATTTTAAAGCGCGGACAATATAAGATTGGGGATGAAGCATTGAGTTAACTAAAATAAGGATGCGTCTGGCTCAATGAACATGCAAAGAAAATGAAAATTTGGCCCCAACTCAATCTCAGAAGCTTGAGGTGATTACTGCCAAGATCATGTAAGAAGACAACATCTCATTCACTCAACTAATGTGGGGAGTGGGGACATTTTAACAATAATGATATTGATCTAGAAGAAATTATAACTCTGCAAAAAAGTAGAGGCCGCATCCTATTTAGTAACAGATTTCCTATATCATTGTCAGCTTCCAGGAACTAGACTTCTCTGGAACAAGATATATTTCAACATTCTCTTCCTAACTTTTTAACTGACATGACAGAGTGAAGGTGAAACTGCATTCGAGAAGCATGCCTGTTCGTAACTTCACTCGAGCACTCAATGTCACGAGGAAACTCATACAGAGTATATGAGATCCTAGAAGAAAAGTTCCATGCAGCAGCTAAGAAAATATGAATGCAAGGAAACAAATATCAGACACCACTGAGGAATAACTCCTATCCTCAACTGTCACTCAATCATTCCCAAATAAAAGGGAAACGAAAGGAAGCATTAAGGGAAATATGATGGTGGTCTAATGCTTCCTAGTGTTATCCGTTAAAAGCATAAATCATTAAAAGTTCAAAAGGATAATAATGGAATTTAAGACAATTAAATACAAACAGAGCAAGTTATCAGCACCCATCTTTGAGTCCAATCTAGCAAAGGCAAACTACAGAAATGATGTAAATACGGACAGCGTTATAGAATGGAAATCACCTTTCCATCAGCCAAAAGAAGAGAGAACTTTCTAAGTTGGATATCAAAGTTCACTTGACTGAAACTAAATTGAGAAGGCCCAGCTGCTGGACCTTCAAAATCCACAAACTGCCAGAAATAAAGGATGTGATCTGACAGCCATACATCCAGACAATGACACAGAAGATCAACCTTTCCATGGATATGCTCAATGCAACTAGTGCATATTGCAGCATCAAGATTCACTTGAAATAGTTCAAACAGGGGCCATGAGCGTGTGTTATCACCCTTTATTAGCTCCACCGTACCCCAGGTTTTATCTAGCTCAAGTTTCAGTCTCATAATGGTCCCCAAGTAAAACAGTTTAATATTCCTAGCTTGAAAGCCAACAGTGAAAAAGCCATGTCGATTTCCATAAATCGTGTTTCGTAAATCATTCTTGTGCTTGTCATCCTGTTTCACCTCCGATATGTTAAAATCATCTTTTCTAACCCAAGCAGGAACATGAATTCGGAGACCAATAGTTTCCAACACAAAAGTGTGAACTCCAGAATCATTCCTCGCATTTACTTCAGTAGACAAAATATTAGGACATGGATGGGAATTTTGCCGGCCATCATTTTCACCATCCTTGAGTTGGTCAACAGGGACAAATGTCGTATTGTTTGATAATGAGTTCATCATTAAGGTCTTGGGTTGTTTTGTTGAGGAAGACTGGAGTACATTGATGATTGCAATCCAATCAGACAAATGTATCCAAACATCAAGCAAAGATATAGAAACAGAAAGCATATTTTCACCCTGATCAGACAATGAAAAGGTTATCACAATAACTGGTGAGCCAGAGTTAGAACAGCATTCAGCAAGAAAAACAGAGTTAAGAGGCGAGAATATCTGTAGATAAGAGAAGGAGATCTTCAGTCTTAAGAGCTCATCATTTTTTAAAGAGGCAGAACAAAGGAACTGCATGTTAGCCTCCCCAATGAGGTCAGAAGCAATTGATTCTCCTTTCTGTTGTCGCAATTTTATGGACATTGACCTCACAGACACTCGGATTGTCATGACATTTTCAAGAGAGCCTTGAGGCGGAGAGTCGGCCTGTTCCTCTTTTCCTTCCCTGTGTAGAAAAAACTCTAAGGTATCAGATTTGAATGCTTCGGCTTGTTTAGCAACCAAGGAAAACTGATCTATGACATCCATCATTGCTTCACACCCAATCACAAGCGATGCACCTGTGGACAAAGACAGAGAGCAAATACTGAGATGCCACAAAGTTGGCTTCAATACTCAAGAAAACCTATGACAGAAATCTGATTCTTACCTTCAGCATTGAGTTGACAATCCTTGACCATCATCATAATGCAACTTGGATAACAGGATATGACATCACAACATTCACATTGGGATGGTAATCTCACCCATACATCAGCACTAAATGGCCCAATCAAGATGATAGTTGCCCAAGTGGGGCCATAAAGAGAACCTGACAAATCAGCTGCTTCTTCTTCCAGTAGCACCAATGACAGAGATATGTCATATCCAAATAAGTTCAAACAATCATTTCTGTGAGCAATTTCATCTTCTGTAACCAAGCACTCCATAGGAATATCCTTCAGCACAAACTTAGCTTCACCATTTTGAGTGAAACTAGAGTATAGTCGTTGTATATCAAGCTTCAGAAATTGAGATATGCAGCTCCCAGTCGGTATAAATAAGTTGGAGTCCACGATCTCAAACATAAATGAAGTGCATACATTATCTTTTGAAGTATTAGAGTCAGAACTTTCTGTAATAGGCAATCCGCCTTGACTAGAACTCAAATCAGGTAAGGTAAAATAACCAATGATAACTGCAAGGAACTCAGGCGGTAAAACACAAGATACATGCTGGATACTGATACTCATTTTCAACGGTGACTTAACAGTTTCTTTCCTGACACGTAACTTTAAAGTTGGAGGGAAAGTGGATTTCAAGGGACCCCAAAGGAAATCCTGCATCATTTGAGGCCATTGTAAAGAAGAAAGAACCAACCCTTCAGCAGAACAAAGTACATCCAGATAGTCAGCACAAATACACAATGCAGACTTGACATTTGGAAACAGAAGAGTTCCAATTATGTAAGAGGATTCATGAAAATGAACTCTACAGCTGCTGAGCTCCAAGTCAAT
The DNA here is from genome assembly GCA_018107945.1 of Datura stramonium. Lineage (NCBI taxonomy): Eukaryota > Viridiplantae > Streptophyta > Magnoliopsida > Solanales > Solanaceae > Datura > Datura stramonium. The sequence continues at coordinate 595,645 of JACEIK010000081.1, read as the reverse complement.
GAAATACGTCTTTTTAGCATCATAAACTTCAAAACAAGAATTAGCTGAAAATGGAAGCTGACCGTCAGATCTATCCTCTATGTCCTCCTTAGGACTTCTGTCCTTCCAGTCCCTTAAATTGAGAACCTTCCTCCACTCGGGGGTATTATCGGTTGAGAAGCCTCCAAGATTAAGAAAAGAACCAATATCTCTTAGGGTGATGAAAGGGAACTGATCCAATGAAACGGTTGCCCATTCAGAGAGCGAGGTTTCAAAGAAGTTGAAAAAACCAGAATTTTGAAGCAAGGAAACAAAAGTAGGAACACAATTCTTGCCATTTACTACAGGGTTGTCCGCAACATGAAAAGAAGATCTGATTTTAGATAATTTATCAATAAATCCTACCAAAACTCCAATTATTAAACGGTGGAAGTGAATATCAAGACCACGTAAACTTAATTTACATTCATGACCAATGAATCCCGAATTCCCACTGGTTTTATAATGGAACAGAAGGCACAGATCGTTGGTACTACTTCTCTTATCAGAATCCCCACTTTGAGGACTAATTCTGAGATCATTACAATCCTGATACATAGATTCAGACAAGCTCCGAGATGAGCAAAAGATGAGGCTTTTCCCTTCACTTTTACCACCATAATCGTGGATGTTTATTTCCTTCACTGAGGCCCTTCCCTCCAAGGACTCTTTCCCATCAAACCTGCAACTTAATTCAAACTTCATAAATGAAATGCTACAATGCTTAACAGATAATATTTGAAAAGAATCACTCTCCTGACATACAAAGAAATACATCTGACTCAAGAATAGATGCCAGAACCTGATGTTTTCTACCATATCCTTTACAGTGAATACTTGAATTTTAAAGATTAAATGGAAATTAGACTATTTCAGCCACAACTTCAAATGCACCTTTGGTCTAGTCTCATTTACCTCTTTTTCTTTTCTTGCCAGATAAGTAGTCATGTTCACTTGCTGCCAACTATCAATAAAGTAAAACTTAAACAAGTTCAGCACCCGAGTGTGGTATGTAGCAGTCAAAAAGCTGCCATGAAAATCAGGGACACATGACGAGACAAAAGAGTAAGGTCAATTCTTCATCTGATTAAGTCTTGGTGAGAAGAATCACAGAATACCTCTACTAGTGGCAGGACACATATACCAGGTAGAATAGTCTATATCCGACAAGCTAGCCAGGACACCCCAGGTAAAAGGAAGCTCTTCAAGAAGATGGGAATGATAGCATGGTGGTATACTTTCATTAAAGGTTGACAGGCTTCAATAGAAAATCAGAAGATGCTTATCATGGAAAAAGCACCCAGAATGAGTCCAAATTACACCGAAAAGTGGACAAAGTGCTACACATATTTTATGATCGAAGTCCAAACCTGGAAGGAGAAATATCGGAGCCCACATAACGCCCCAAAGAGAACCCAAGGGGATGATTCGCACACCCAAATGACTGCATTACACACCCCAAATATGGGCTGAAAAGAAGTCACCCGAGTGTGTTTGTTTTGGCTCCAAATTTGGCAACTTTTCCTTATTTTCTTGGGGGAGAATTTTTGTATTATTATTATTTTTTTTACATGTTTTCCTAGTTTGATTTTAGTAATTATTATTTCCATAAAAGTTGAATTCGAATCCCATGCTATTTGGAATGGGTTCCCTATATATATAGGGTGGATTTTGCTATTTTGTTAGACAAGACAACATTATTACTAATTAAAAGTTTCTCTTCTTTACACCTTTATGTGTGGCTACTTGAGATTTATCTTATAACCTTATAAGAACTATTCTTTAACTTAGATATCTTTAGTTCTTATTCGTAAAATAAAGACGGTAAGTAGTCTTATACTAATTAAAATGTCTTTAATTTTATCGAAATAGGGATCTAGATCACCTTTTGATCTAAGTTCTTGAATTGACCATATTAGTATCATAATTAGTTTTAATTCACTAATTTTGAATACTGAGATCAATTAGGGTTCTTAGCAATTAATCTGGAAATTTGGGATTTTATTCTCGAATTTCGCATCTCTTTAAGTTCCGAATTTAATCTTTGTATTTTCTCTTCCGCATTATTTTCTTGTTTTTATTCAAGTAAATCAATTCTTATCACTAGCTGATTCCGAAGAAAATATTAATAGAATTTCAAGACTTTGATCTGATCATTACTAATGTTTTGATTACAAATGGTGGATGTCATGACTGATTTATTGAAATTGGCATTGTATCAAGAATGACTTCAGGTGAACACTAAAATGTGCAATTGTTATTAGTGCAGAAAATGTCTCTGCTATGACCGTGCAACCATTTGCAACTTTAAGTTATTTTGGAAATAAACAGCTAAGGCAGAGATGCATGTCAGAAGACTATTCATGAGAGTCACCAAACAGAAATGATTTTCAAAATCAAACTGGTATGATGATTATGCATTAGAGCAGTTCTTGTAGCGTTGCTATGGTGAAAAGCAGAAGCATTAACAGACAGACTGGATATTTATGATTTCTCAAGGAGTATGAAGTTACCCAACATAATTTTACTTCTGCATTTGTCTAACATCTTATTTTTTTTTGTATTTTCTCTATTATTAATGGTATATCTTATCTGGCGATAGAAAATGCAAAACAGATGCAAACAACATGCGAATATTCAATATCTGAAACAAAAGCATGAGACTGCATGCATTTTCTACATCACTTTCAAAGTCGATCAAGAAGGCAATAGATTTCACATTTGCAGCAATAGAGAACCAGAAAACAGCAGACATCACGCTATTAACTTTGTAGCTGGGGCAGAGTCGGTTGATAAACGCAATATGTCCAAATCTGCAATTAGTTCCATAGTTGCCCCGTATAGAGATGGTGAAAAGTGAGCAAGAACTGATGAAACCTCTATGTCAACCTGAAAGCAAGAAAGCAACCTACATTATAAACACTTGATCAGACATCTCACACTCTGAAAATTAGAAAATATAGCAAGTGGAGTAGCGTTAGAACAGTCTAACAGAACTTGCTCCATATTACAAAACTCAAGGCGGCAGAAGTTTCAGTTTGTTAGTGTGGAATTCCCAACAAGATATCTTTTTCAAGCTTTACACCAACTACTACACCTTTATGGATGTCATGTGCATAATTTAATCCAGTGACCGAAACCAAAACACTTGCAATGTTTCATCAGATCTGAAGCACTAATTACATCAATATGCACCCAGTAATCGCAAATACCATAGACCTCCAGAAAATTTAATATCTAACTTATCCTTTTTAGGAATCAGGGCAGGTGTTAATGCAATGGTAGATTACTCTTTTAGTAACCTGTATGTCACAAGTGTTTTAAGGCATGGATATAGTCTCTTCATGACTATTTAAAGGAAAATAGTGTTCATTATACCGCTCTCTCTCCCTATGACTACACCAGCCAGAGAACCTTCATGCAGGTAACCCTTCATTCTTTTTGTCATCTTTAGGTCATCGCATATAAGCTTCAATTTCAAAGATCCTATTGTACACAACCCACCACTATATGTACATGCATATTACCCATAAAGTTGCATAAAATATTCAAGGCCTTGGATTTACTTTTTATATTTTGTCCTACATTTTAAGGTTTGATTGTCACAAAAATAGCAATCACTTTATCTAAAGAGATATTTTTCCTAAAATTTTCAATACCTTTTTCAATATCAAAATACCAAGACACCTGCCCTTTTTTGAAAGTAAAAATCGCACATCAATCAGATGGGGAAATGGCACACACAATGTGTATATAAAAGGTCAACTACTAGTTTGGTTGCGACCAAAAGTGCTCAAAGAACCAAGTTCTTTGAGCAACTATGTAAGAAGGTAAATTGCTAAATAATAAATCAACACAAATATCTAACGTGGAAAACTCCTTTAAGGGAGGCAAAAACCACAACCCACCCCTATAGGATTTACTCATACTCTTCCACTAAACTAAACCAAATTCAAGGTTTAAAATCGCCCTCGTAACAAAAAAGGAATTGTTCAAATAATCCCAACCTCTACCCTCTCTACTCCTCTTCATTAGCGACTATACCACATCAGTAAATCCCTTGGACCACAAAACAATACCTACTACAATCAAGCCCCAGAAATCATAAGATATTGTCTTGAAACCAATACAAGGAAACTAACTATTACAACTCAAAAGCGTATGATAAATCTTGATAGGAACATATGTTCTTTTGTTGTAGCAACAACTTCTTCTTCGAGACTCTTTGTGTATAACTATTCTCACTTTGACGCCTCTCTTTTTGGGTGTCAAACTCCAAAGCTTTGATAAGTTTTAAATTCGTTTGTTTATATAAGAGTAAATAGCCACCTTGTAGTTTTCCAATCTAAACATGAATCGGTACAAGACTTTCCAAGAATTCAATCTTAGTTCGACTTGGCTTGAAACTTTTCGGACATTAGCTTTTTCTCCTATTTCCAAGCTAATTTTATGTATATAATGCATGGTAAATTTCTTGTCGAATTGAATTCTCATGTATTGCAATTCACCAATGATTCCTGATCATGACGTCAAACAATTTCATTCTCGATAGTCTCGATGCGCCACAAGGAACGAGGAGTTCTACGGTAGGTTCCTCCTCCTCTGGCAGGGTATTGCTTCTTCACTTACTTTTTTAAGTAATTGATTTCATTGCTGGCATCAAAAGATGCAAATTAGTTATAAAAGGCGAGAACAAAAGTATGAGTACATACGGATGCTAAATCACCAGTGAGCTAATAAAATTCCTAAAGCTATCAGCAAAATCCATTGGGGATAAAAATTTAATAAATAAATACATAAGACAACTAGCTCTAAGCTTAGATTGACAAGTTGAGAGTCCATCAAAACATCTTCTGATCCTTCCATTTTAGATGGCCCAAAAAATGACAGCATGTATCATCCTCCAAATTCTTTGATGGTGCTGTCAACTTTCCAAAGGCTCCAACTTTCAAGAACTTCCCTGATAGGGTTTGGCAATACCCACTTAAGACCAAAAAAAGTGAGCAACAAGTTCCATAAATCTGCTGCTACAGGGCATTGTAAAAACAGGTGGCTATGTGATTCTAATGCTCTTTGACACATAGCATCTGTTTACTATCTGCATCTTCTTCTTGGCTAAGTTGTCTTGAGTTAAACAGGATTCATAGATTGCAGTCTAGCTGAAGCATATGACTTTTGGTGGAAGTTTTGTTTTCCAGATTAAGTTCCAAGGCCAATGATTAGTGAGAACATTTTGGGCCATAGCTCGCTTGTAGGCAGCTTTAACTGAGAAGTCCTGCTTCTGTATGTCCCCATTTAAATTGGTCTGTTGCAAGGTCATTGCTGGTGAACCCATTGAGAATCCTAGTAGTCTAAACAATTCTTCCAACTCCCAATCTTGCAAGTTCATTCACAAAAATTAGATTCCAAGTATTTCCATCTCTGTATTGATGCACTATTGCTTCTTTGTCCCTTGCTATCAGAAGTAGGGTAGGGAATTTATTCTTCAAGAGAGCTCCCCAACCATCTATCCTTCCAGAACTTGATATGATGTCCATTCCCAACTTCAAGATGATGACTTTGTGAGAATTCATCCGAAAGTTTATTAATGTTCTTAACAGTCCTACTCCATGTGAGGCACTTGTTTGATTGGTTCTCAAGTGATCTTGGCTGCCATGCTTGGCCTTGTATATCTCTTTCAATAAGCTCTGTTCCTCTTGTATATACCTCCACAACCACTTCATTAAAAGGCATTTCTTGTGTAGAGATAGATCCTTGATGCCCAACCCCCTTGTTTTTGGCAAAAATCACTTTGTCAACTTAATTAAATGGAATTTGTGTTCACTGTTGTTCCCTTCCCATAAGAAATTCCTCCATATGTGATTTAGTTGCTCTTGGATCCTACTTGGCATAGGATACAACGACATGGAATAAGTTGGGATGCGACAAACACCTATTCGTGTTAGCCTGCCACCTATTGATAGATATTGTATCAGCCAAGATGCAAGCTTCTTTTCAAACTTCTAATAACTCCTCAAATTGTGTGTGACTTGAATTTGGCCCCGGTGGAAGGCCTAGGTATGTGGCCGAAAAGCTTCAATACTCGAAGACGAGCACTCGTGGCACACACTTGGCCTTGCCCCTAAAAATATCAGGGTATCTGCTGTAATGTTGACTATATGTTCTTGTTCCCCACATCAAAACCACTCCAACCATTGCATTTCTTGGTCTTATCTAGCATTACGCTAAGTCCCTCCATTGCTAGAATAAAGAGAAAAGGTGATAGTGGATTTTCTTGCCTGCATCCTCTTTGTGGTGAGATAAAACCAACTGGACTTCTGTTAACTAGGATAGAATATTTCATTATGGAAAAGTTGAACTTGATCCATTTAATCCACCTTTCACCCGAATCCATCTATACGAGGATGAAGATGAGATAGGACCAGTTAAATTGATCAAAAGCCTTCTCTATGTCTAGTTTGCATAACATACCTGCCCCTCCTTGCTTAATCTGCCAATCTAGAACCTCATTTGCAATCAAAGAAGCATACGTGATCTATCTTCCCTTGATGAACACATTCTATTGATTTGAAACTACCTTATCCATAACCTTTTTCAACCTCTTTGCCAGAACTTTAGCTATGATTTTATGAACTGTACCAATAAAACTATTGGTCTGTAGTCTCTAGGTTCCGTTGCTCCTTTCTTTTTCGGAATTAGGGCAATGAAGGATGCATTGCAAGATCTAACCATCCAGCGTTGTTGGTGTGTATCCATCCGGTCCAGGTGCCTTATCAGGGGCACTTAAATCAATGGTTGCTTTGATTTCTTCCTCCTCAAAAGGTTGTTCTAATTCATCTCTTTCTTCTCTTGTAATGGTAGCAATACCTTCAAAGGTAGTAGATAGCTTCCAGCTTTCATGTTTAGTGTACAAATTTTCAAAGAAGTCCAGTGTCTTCTTTTTAATTTGCTCCTTGCCTTCTATGATTTCATTGTCCACCATACGTCTGTCCATACCTCCTATGTGAATTGGGAATCTTGTGGAAAAATTTTGTATTCCTGTCTCCCTCTTTAAGCCTGAGACATTTTGATTTTGCCTCATGATGATATCTCCTCTACTTTGGCTAGTTGTTGGAGTTCTATTCTCAAATTAACCATTTGGTCGGCCTCAGAGAGGCTCACCTACCTGCCTTCTGTGGATTGTTCTAAAACCACTAGATTTTCTAAGAGCCTTGGACTTCCCAACTTTCAACCTTACCAAACTCCATTTTGTTCCAATTGGTGATGACCTTCTTAACGCCTTTCAGCTTTTGCATTATGATGAAATCAAAGCTTCCAATGAAATTGTAGTTCTGCCACCAATTCTTCATTTTTCCTAAGAATTCTTCTGATTGTAACCACGTGTTTTCCTAATTTTGAAATACGAAGGGATGCATCAGTCTCAATCTCAACAATATCGGTCTATGATCAGAAATTACCTTTGGTATATTTGTCTCACTGTTTTGAATGGCATTTCCATTCCGATGAAATTGGAAATCTATCAATCCCCTAGGATACTGCAAACAGAACCTTCTCTTGACCAGGTGTACTGAGCCCCTAATAATGGTAGGTCAATGACACCCAAATCCTATATTATTTATGATAGTGCTACTTGCCTTCTTTGATCTTCTATTACAATTCAGCCCTTCTACTCTCAAATCAGTGTTTTGAAGCGAGAAGAGCGGAAGCGACGAGGGCTTCCTTTGAGCGAAGCGTGAGCGAACACGCGCTTTTTCAATTAAAGTGCAATTTAGTACAAAAAAGAAGAAATATTAAATATGCATAGATAAATAACCCAAAACTTCGATAGAAATAACGTGTTAAGTGAATCTTTTAATTCTTAAATTTTAGAAATTAAATAATATATACTAGAACTAGATAGTCAATAATCCTCATAAGTCACAACTATTAGCTAATAGCAGAAATTACTATAATCACAACTTAAGCTACAGCAAAACAGAAAGAGAAAAGCTATAGCAAAACAGAGGAAGGCTACAGAAAACAGAAAAATATATCAGAACAGAGAAGAAGAGAAAAGAACTAAGACCAACAAAGAAAGAGAGAAATAGAAAAAAGAAGAAGAGAAAGCCCAAAGCCCTAGCGCTACAGCAATCGACTGGTAGCAGATAAAAACAGAAGAAGAAGAGAAAAAATAGAAAAAGAGGAGAGGAGAAGAAGAGAAAGAGAAGAAAAAGAGAAAAAGATAAGAACAACTTACCTTGAAGAAAGAAGAGCAGCAGTAGACTAGCGGGTAGCAGCAGTCGAAGAGGAGGAGAGGACAGAGAGGACCAGCAAATTAAGTAGAAAAGAGACACAACAAGTGCATTAAGTTTGTTTTATCAGTTGTTTAAAAATAACCCTAAGTCTCGCTTTTATCGATAAAGCGTTGCTTTTCTGGCGCCTCGCTTCTCGCTTCTGGTGTCGAAGCAAGCACTTTTTCTCTTCTGCCTCGCTTCTGGGCAGAAAAGTGCTAACCCGTCGCTGCGCCGAAGCAAGCGCTTTTAATAACACTGTCTCAAATTGACAAACATTGAGATCACCTCCCATGATGCAATTCCCATCCCATTATCCCCTCACCCCTGCAACTTCACTCCACATCTTTTCCCTTTCTGGATTAGTAAGTGGCATAGATTCCTGTAGGCTTCACCATCTAAAGTCTTCTTGAGTGCTTTACAACATGGTAGAAATGGAATAGATTCCTCGATGAAAATCTATGTTGTTATACCTTCTCTTATCCCATATCGCCGGACCCCGATACTACTTGCTTTTAGCTCCAACTATTCAACTCACTATTGCCCCAAAGCCCTCTTACAATGTTAGTAGAGCAATTTTCTATTTTAGTTTCTTGCAAACACAAAATATCCACCCTCAACTACTTTTGAATGAGTGACTTGATTGTACTTCTTTTCTGCTTTCTCATTCAACCTCTATACATTCTAACTTAGTACTTTTTAATTTCATGTAAAAGTTGAGTTATACTGCCTGCCCTTGCTACCATTATTTTGCTTCTCTGTCCGCTCGTAATTTATTCCCCATTCCAGCCTTTTCTTTTCCCCTTCAACTTTGTTCTTCTTTTTTTACCCAAATTTCTGCTTCTCTACATGTATTTTGATTTGCCTTCTCTATTCCATCCTGAGAATAATATCCAGCAATTCATATTCGAATCCCAATGCATTCACTCTAAAAGCCTGGCATACCTTTACCATAGTGATCTTTGTCCGCTGGGACGTCTCAACTAGATCAGGTTTGTCAATTAATTGAGAACTTGGTCAGCCTTCATACCATGTTAATGGAAGAGCTTCATATGCTGCTTGTGATGAAAAATTTGTCTGAGTTGGTTGAAGCTACTTCCATGCCTTTGGGGCCTTTGAATACTGAGAATTGATTGGCGCCATGCATGTCATCATCTGCATCTGAAGAGAATTTGAGCCACAGTTTTATGCTATGCATGAAAATTGTTGTAGATTCCCTAGTTAGACAAGTAAATTGGATTAATGGCTAAATTAGTCGTTTGTCCTGCTATTGGGAAGGGTTTGAGCCCGACAACCCTCCAGATAGTATTTTGTTTAAGAAAACAGCTCTTTACAGTTTGCCTAACCCAGGCCTTTCCTAATGTGGCCCTCTCCTTTGATATGTTTTATAGTAACTATTATCATCAGTGTGGGCCCAAACCTGTGGCTGAATTGCTAGGTCACTTCCTTCTCCTTCATATATTTTTGGGAACTTACATAGTTGTCCATAAAAAGTAAAATATTTACCTGAGCATGCCCCTTTACTTTTAATGCCCCTCAAAATAATTATACAAAATACCCCATTTAATTTGATTTTTTTTCGGGCTAACGTCAATGCTTGCACCTTTCTTTTTGTCTCTTACATGTCACTATTAAGGTATTAAATTATTTCTTTTTCTCTCTCTTCCTTTAATTTATTTCTTTTTACATTAATTTAAGTTTTATTTACTATTTTTTGATACCTTAACTTCTTATTTTTTATTTTACATTTTTAATAAAAAAATAAATACGGTAACTAACTATATTTAAACTAATAAAAATATAGAAAGATTAAATAATTTAATTACAACAAAAGTAATTTACAAAAAATACTAAAATCCCTCGCTTATTTATTAAAATAAAAATTAATAAAATATTTTATTTTTTTTAGTTTTTTTATATTTTTTATATTGTTTGTTTTTTGTTTTTGGGGTTTTTTTTTTTTTATGAATTTTGAGTTTTTTTAATTTTTTATTTTTTAAATTTGTCTTTATTTAAAAATTAAAAAAACAAAATTATTAATTTTTTCTCAAATTATATTATTCCTTTTTTCTATAGTAATCTAATTTCACTCTCAAATTTGACTCCATCATTTCTTTTTTCTTTTCTTTTTGCACGTTATTTTTTATTTTAAACGTATATAAAATTTAAAAAAGTAAAACTATTTAAATAATAATATATTATTTTTTTGTCTTTTTTAATTCTACTTTTTAATCTTTTGATACCATTGAAGTATCCTCTAGTCCTCAATCAAACACTCTTGATCTTAGCAATGATCCATCACGGTATATCATATCTTGGCATGGTATCATGGAGAACTTGTTTCATTCCTTCAATAAGACACTCTTGATCCTCCATGATACCATCATAGTATATTTATATACTAACATAGAATAATTAAGGTCGGCTTTAGTCTTATAGGGAGAAAAACCTCGGTCCTTAGTAAATACAATCATCTTATGTCTATATGCATCATGGTATGTTCAAGATTTGCACAGTCTATTGAATCTGTCACAATATATGCATGTACGAGTGTGGTATCATTGAGGGATGCTTCGGTCTTCCAGTGGAGCTTCTCGAGTCATCCCGTAAATACCATCACAATATATCTATATATTGTCGTGGTATCGTGAGGATTCTTAGTCTTTGACCAAACACTCCTCGGTCCTCTATGATACCATCACAACATATTTATACGGTATGAGGTATCATTGAGGTTTAACCAGATCCTTCAGTGAGACACATTAGTACTTCATGATACCCCGTCACAATATATTTATATATTGCCACGGTATTGGGTGATGAGTTCTTGATGAGACACTCTTCCAACCCTCCATGATACCATCCGCGGTATGCACATACAATATTGTAGTATCAACGAGGTCTGTTTTAGTACACAATGATACCATCAGAACATATTTATATAATGTAATGGCTGTCATTGAGGTCTTTCCAGATCCTCAGGTAAGACGATCCTCGGTCATGATACAATCGAGTATATCTATATACCGGTATGGAATCATTAGGTGCAGCTTTAGTCATTTAGTGAGAAAATCCTCGATCCTGATGATGTCATCACGGTATATCATGTATTGTGTGAGTATCATTGAGGTCTACCCTCCAAATCCTCAATGATACCATCGTAATGTACTTATATTTAATGCGCGTGATATCATTGAGATTTGTTTTAGTCATTCATGAAACTCCTCAATCCTCCATGATACCATCATAATATATCTATATATTGATATGATATCATTGAGGTATGCTTTTGTCCTTGATGAGACAACTCTCGGTCATTGTGATACCATCATAATATATCTATCCTTGGCATGGTATCATTCGGATCTACTTTTGATCCATCGGTAGAGGCATACAGTCACATAGGCTATATGATACCGCTTGTGGTATATACTCAGTCCCCAGGGGTATCATAAAAATTTACCTTTTAATTTTGATATTTTAATTTTAATTTTATATCGATTTGACAAGTTAATTTTGTAAAAATAATTACAAAGATAAGTCATATTTTAGATATAAGTTTTGTTTTCATTAGAAAAAGCAAAAAAAAAAAACTTAAAAATAAATTTTAATAACGTTTTCAATTAAAATTATATAATAACAAACAAATAAGATAAAATTTAAAAATTTTTAAAAATTTAATTTTAATTAAATTACATGTTTTTTTTGTTTTTTTAAATTTTTTCTACTTTTTACTTTTGAAATTATACTGGATATGTTATTGTATTTTATTTTTTTTAAGACAAAAATATAGAAAGGGACAAAAAAAGATAAGGTAACAAAAAAAAAGTAAAAGGAATCAAGCGAAAAAATAGAAAAAATAAATAAATAATAAGAATACAAATAATGAAAATATTAGCAAATAATATTTCTGATAAAAGAAAAAAAAGATAAAAGGATAAAAATAATAAATGAAAAAAAGACAACAATAAATGAAAGGATTAAAGCAATAAATGAAAGGATAAAAACAATAAATTGAAGGACAAAAAAGAAAAAAAAAGAGGCATGCAAAGGAGAGTATATTTTGGGTAAATATTTTGCCCCAAATGAGTATTAATGAAATTAGTATGAAAAGGGGCAAATCAGGGTACTTTTCCCTTTTTTAATACAACTCATATTAACCTGCTCAAATTCAACCCAAACAGTCCATTTGTCACTTCTACCTTAAACTATATGAAATTGAATTAAAATGTCTTCCACTTATAGTTTGGTCCGAAAATATCCCTATCATCAATATTTTGGATCTAAAATTGTTCTTGTTATTAATAGTTTGGAATAAAAATTCCCCNCTCTGAACCAGTACCTTTGCGCAGCTCACCTGCAACTTCCGGCGAGCAACATTTCTTCGACAGGTCTAGTTTTTGCATCCACATCCACTAAAATAGAGATGTTGAAGTCCCAGTCATCACAAATCAGTTGTTGTTCACACAGATTCGAGCCCAGTAGAAGTGAACCATATGTTTTGTATCCTCATTTATTCCGACGAATCCACCAAATTATCTCTAATGTATTTGATTGTTTCTGTTGTCCATGCATGAATGGGAATTCCGCATGCTCTTATCCATTTCTCCTTTGAATTTTTCGTCATTCGAGACATCCCCATCACCAAAGACCACTACTCCAAGGAAAATTTCCTTCCACTCCAAAACCAGTCGCACACTTTTACCCTATAAGCTTCTACTTTTTAGGGGAACTCGAACAGAAATTGATTGTGACAGATTGGGATAAACTTCAAGCCAGCCGTGATTTGTCATCTTCCTATGAATCATTTCTAAATGACCTTTGTTTCTGGACTGGAGTGGAAAGGGTCATTAAAGTGCCTACAAGACATTTTGACAAGAATTGTTCATTCTCATCCTTCTCCTCCTTGCATAGTCTCCTCCCTATTCCAGCTACATTGATTGTTGGCCATTGAGAAATTCTTGTTGTTTCCACGTATGATCTTACGTCGTCTGCATCTAGATGAAACCTCAGATCTTCGTATTCTCCCAAGAACCTTTGTATCTTCATGGCTATGTCTCCCCATCTTTATTGTAACTTTCTTCTGGAACAATGATGGAAGATTTTCGGTCCCCTAGTATTGCTTCAATTCTAACGAATTTGTCGTAGCTATTAAAGTTCTGAATAACCCTGAATATGTATGACTGCATTTTCCAGCCCCATCTTCTGCATTTATTTCCTGATTGAAGTGAAGCGTGCTTCAATGCTTCACATACCCAATTGGAGATTGCATGTATTGCTACTAATCTTGCCTCTAAACAGCCTGTTGTTTTTTGAAAGAGAAAACCACTACTCCCCCTCATTACTGATATTAAATAAATGGAATGTATTCCCGCTCGAAAAGAATGTAATCCTTCCCATCTTTAGATAGTTTTCAGCTAACCATCGGAAAATAGTACGTCGGAAAAGATGAGAGACATGGGGTAGCTATTGGCACATATACCAAGAGAGAGCATTCTAAGCTTTTGTGAGATTCTTTCACAGTCCCTAGACTTCTTCACTTCTTATTGGATCTGTGAGGACATGGTTCATGAAACTTCATTCTTCATTCTTTTGTCTTCAGTCTTCTTTCTTCATATAGATTGTCTCTTATACTTAGTTTGTCAATCATCAAAACATCACATGATCTTGAATGTAGATTCAAAGATCATCATACATCAACAAATTCCCCTTTTTGATGATGACAAACTCATAGCAGCTCCATATGTCTTCATGTGCACTCACGTAGCATCTTCAATCTTCATAAGCTCGTGACGTTCATCTCCCACCCTTAAGCACAACTCTTGCTGGCAATCTTCCTCTAAGAACCAATGTCTTTGTCGTTCAACACTTAAAGCATCATGTCAAGGTTGGTAAGCTTGAACTAGTTCACCCTCGATTTCAGCAAGGTTTGTAAGCTTCCTGAGTCGGCAAGCCTTAGCAACTTTAGCCTTTCCTAGCTTGTACAAGATAGCTAGATTTTCATGACTAAGCAACGTTTGTAAGCTTATTTAATCAACTACCGAAACTAACCTTTCACTCATTGCAACCCCTTAGATAGCTAGGTTAGAAAACCTAATCATAACCATATGTCTTATTAGAAGCACAATCCCCTATATGTCTTCTTCTAAAACATCTCTTTAATTTTCTGCACAAGGACCAAGTTCTTCAAATACAACTTGTCTTCATATGATTTGCAGTAAGTTGTATATGGTGCATGCAACTCTCTTCTTCATCAACGTTCTTACTTCAGTTTCATCAACTCAGGACATTGCATCTTCTACAACATATCTACTGCTTCTCTGTAGAACCAGGTTTCCGTTATAAAGAAGAACCTGCTTTTTACAATTCATCTGTGCATTGGGTTGACCTGTAAATAGAATCTATCTGTGAATTGAAAAACTCTAAATTTTTCCTTTTGACATCATCAAAAGTAACAGTGCTAAGTAGAATTCATTGAGAACATAACAATGTCACTTTCCAATCCAAGAACACAACAAGCCTAAATAGAAGATATTTTCCTACATCCCTTTAATTTACGAGGACAAAAGCAAAAAGACAATTTACATTAATTTACAACACTGCTATGGTGAGATTTATTATATTTTTAATATTCAAAAGGTGGCTCAAAAACAGGTTCTTTTAGCTCAGTTGAAAAGTCTTATAAATTAGTTTCCAGTGTTTTGCCGAGGGAAACAATGACATCTTTTTAATTCCACCTTTTTAAAATGAAATATGGCTTTGGGCTTTTTATAAATCAAAAAAACCAAACATAAGAGTTTATGGGCCCATCCAACCCGGCCCAAAACAAATAAATGAAAAGTGAAACAAAAGCTAATGAACTAAAAGCAGCAAAGTGAATGGGATAATAGTTGTATGCATTTGGAATTTGTATTGAGACATTTCCGGAGTCTTCTCTCTGTGTGCTTGTCTCTTTGTCTCCTTCGATGAGCTCCTTCAATGGTGATTCTCGTCTCCGATGGTCCTTTAGTTAAGTTTCTTCACCTTGTGATTCCTCTTTATTTCTCTGAGCATTATCATCTTTCTGGATTGATTTTCTTTTATTTTCCTTATGAGTGAGTTTTTGCTTCGTCCCCTTTTCCTTTATAGCTTACTTACGGTTGATGTTCTGATTAAAGTTCTCTGTTTGTTTTGTTTGTGAAGCATCTCTGTATGACCTTGATAGTTAGGGTTTCTCAGTGTGGGGATCTGGTTCTTGTGATGTTGCATGCTTACCAGTAAGTCCATCCTCCATTGTTTCTTCCCTTTACATGTTGGTTGGTATTACACTTTGGGTCAATCTATGTATATATCTGACTGTAAGTTGTGTATTTTTCTTTATGATTAGATCTCTTGTTTAACTCCAAACCTGTTAGACTTTGCACACACTCATGTTTCTTGTTTGGCTGTAGCATCCTCCTTTTCTTAGCCTTATTTTGAGCTGTTGTATCTGTGATTTATCACTATTTAAAATTCTCTTTTTTTCTGCTTCCATTTCTCCAAATGAGTGATAGCAGATACTGCCCTTGTCTAAAGCATGATTTACATGGGCATCAGCCAATTTATTTGCCTCTATTAGAATATGGTGACCTGTATCTGCATGTCTTTGCTTCTTTCTTTTATATCCTCAATCCAATTTACATATGCTATGGTGGTTTCCGTTCCTGCCCTAGTATTCTTGTAGGAAGATTGAGTTTGTTTGAATGACAATCTGTTGTACTTACAATCCATTAATATTAATACCTGCAAAAGAACAAAAAAGTAGGACCAAGTCCTATTAGGAGAAAAAGAGTTGGCAAATAGATGTTGGAATGTCTCTTCCTTGATTTGAACAACACCAGCATCTAGAAACCATGTTGTATCTCATCCTCCATAGTACATCATCCAATGGTAGTTTGTACTTCCAGAATCTCCATATGAAAGAACGAGATTTTTATAGGTTTATGAGTCTATTTTAAGCGAGTATATCTCTCAAATTATAAAGAGTTAAGTGATGAATTACCTATCAAATTATAGGTCTAAGAGTCTAGTTTCTATCCAATCAAACCGCTTGTCAATCCGACTTCAGTGCGCAAAGTTATGTGTGTTTTGCTACGGACCAACACAGGACCCTAGATGCTCGTGATGGAGCATGCAATGTGAGGCTCATCATGTGCAAAACAGGTGTGATGGAGCTCGCTCCGCGAGGTAGGGTATGCCGGTCAAAATGTTCTGTTTTATAAGTCTAAGTTGGGATACATTTGGGAATAAACCTTGGACGACGTAGGAGCTATTTTCACCAAAATTCTATCCCTTTTTCAAAGACACAAGCTCAAGGTAAGTGAATCTCATTCATGGATTAAGTTTAATTCACCATGAAAGACTATGGAATCTTACCTTTCCATGCTGAAGAGCTTGAAGGAAAACTCACTTCTTGAAGAATCAAAGTAAAAGAGATAGAATCTCCATCAATTGAGGTAAAGTTTCTCATCCCTCATCGTTTGTGAGCTCGTGTGAGCATTCTAGGCATGTTGCAAAGACTGACGGGATGTTGACCGGAAGCCATGAGTTCAACTTTTGGCTATTGCTTAAAGAAGTTTAAAGGTTGTTCTATGTGTTGAGAAGCTCGGGAAGTGTCGGGAGACCTTGTGAGAAGATCATATGTAGTGTAGTTATGGCGAGAAGGGAAGGTGTAAGAAGAACGCCATTGATTAGAATATTTTATGAGCTTATAGCTCGGCTACTATTTGATGAATTGCATAGGTGATCCGAGCTTGTTGGTTAGCTGCTAACATTAGCTTTGTTACTTACCTTTATTGTTGATTAACGTCTTAAAGGAAAGGCCGATTCTTTGTAGTTGTACGGAATAGGGAAACGAGGTATGTAACGGCAAAAATTTCATGTTTCTCCGTTAAGGAACGACCTCTCTATCACATGCTCTTTCTTCATGAGTTAACAAGATCCTAGACTACGAAATGACAATGCTTTTGTGAATTTTATGTTTCATGCTTACATGCTCTTTGTATTTGTTATTGCTCCTATTGAGTCGAGCTTTCATGTTGTCCCATATATTTATTAGTCCTCTAATTGAGATGTCTAAGTCTTATGTGCTAAATGAATTAATCCCAAAGTATCACGATTATCACTAACCATGTATAATGAGCCTAAAAAATAATGTAATGAAATCTATGAACTCTAATGTGAACTTATACATCATATGCCCCTTTGTGGCCTATTTATCTTCTAAAACCGGGTGAGTATCCCATAGCCCAATGAGGCATAATCATGTTACGAGGCTAGATGAGTATCCCGTGATCTATCTTATGAAGCCGAGTGAGTATCTCATAGCCCCTTGTGGCTTAAATCTTGCTATGAAGATGGGTGAGTATCCCCAAACCTCGTAGCCTACATTGTTCTCAAAAAGATAAAAGAACTTGTTGATGTATAACAATCTACAGACAAAAATGTATTATGATTCCAAAGTGCTATACATATAATCCAGAACACATTCATAATGTACTAAGAATGGTAAGGTAAGGCGTAACGTTCTACATGTTGTCTCCTAGTTCTAAGATGTCTTCATTTGATCGTGTTTCATTGTCTCTCTCTTACAAGCTTCAGTACTTTCAATTTGTTATTTTGTCTGCTTTATATACGAGTACTATTCCACATGTACTCACGTCTCTTTTGTCGGGGACGCTGCATTTACACTACAAGTTCAAACACAAAGTGTAGCAGACCACCTTGCTAGGAATTAGGCATCTGCCTAGTGTTTCAGTTATTCATTGGTTAGCTCCACTCCCATCTGGAGCTAGGTAAAGTTTAGTACTCTTTTGAGATATATGTATATAGTATGGGTAGGTCGGAGCCCTGTCCCAGTCCCAATATTAGGACAGTTGTATAGACTCTCGAATTCCAGTAGAGGCTTCATAGACCAGTGGTGATGTTCATATGTATAGGTGTTATGTCAGTTGTACTTATTGTCAGCCATATGTTTTGGGCCAGAAGCCCTTTTATGTTTACACAGTCTCTTTATCAGAATGTACAAATTGTACTCTCACGTGCTTCCAGGTTGAATGTGTCATATGATTTAGTATATATTAGGTTTATGTGTTCGTATAGAGCAAGATCCGCCTCACCCAGGATTTGAGTGTGAAAATACCCCTCTACATAGGCTCGAAAGACTATTCTCTGCAACTTCATCGACGAGCAGCTGTGCCGGAATTTCACACTAGATTGGGATTCCATAAACAACTCCATCACATTCAACTTCTACCTCCTTGGGTATGTTATCACCTTCTCCTTTCACTTTGATGGTGGCCCATCTAAAATGATTTTGCAATGAAGTTTCCTCTTCAATCTCAATCCAGCCTCCACAGAAATCTCCTATCTCCTTGAACACTTCATGCTATCAGTAAGTGGGACACCCATCAACTGGATCCAAACCCAACCTCTTTCACATTTGTTCGCCAACAATATACATTGAGAGACCACCACTCTAGGTGCAGCTTAGATTTCTTTCATATCCATTCCCCACATCAATAAGATTATTTACTATCCAGAAAGACAAGAAATGACATGCGAGCCAGTGGGCACAAGTATGAGATTAAAGATTTTGAACAGAAAAATAATTAAAGATAAAGGAAATATTTTGCATAAGAAATTATAAAGGAAATATTTTGCATAAGGAACACTTTTATGCGTCAAAATGTCACTATTTTTGTAGAAAAATAGGAACTACATATCTGGGGTATCTTGTATATAATCTAATAAATCCACTTTGAAAACAAATGACAGTATATCTCATCATCTTCAATATATAGTGAAGTACACCAAATGCAGAAGGATTGTTATTCAACAACATTAGTTACGGGTCAAACCCCAAATTTAAGAAAGCATCAAGTGATAAGCTAGAGTTCTTAAGATTCAAATGAACCAAGGGTAAACCATCCTATAGTAAAGAAAATAAGTAAATCAGACACCTTTAGTCTCTTTCTTCTTTTTCTTTTTGATCAGGTAAATGCATATTCATTCAGAAACACAACCACATAACTGGCCGTATACAATATCCAAAATTGATAGAACTTTAAATCATACCCCTTTAACAGTTAAATGAACAGTCTAGAAATGTTGAGAAACTTTGATACTATGCATTCTTTCAATTAAAAGCAAATATATATTCTCCTCTATATTTATTTTTAACTGACCTATGCCTGGAAGATAAAGTAGTTCAGCATAAGGATAACATGAAAAGTAGATCTTCTATCAATTATCTTAGTGAAAAAGCAAAAGGTTAAGTTGTAGTCCACATGCTTTCCCGTTTTAAATTGAACAGCGTGGATCGTTAGCTCTTCTTCTGGCCCACATTGAACTGGCCACCCAATGCAGGAGAAGGAAAAAGAAGCAACTATAGAATCTTGAAGACAAGAAAAACAATGAGCTTAAAGGTGAAACAATTAATTTGTACATTTAGCAGTTAAGCTATCCTTTTTTACCAGTCAAGAACTTATAGGCAAAAAATAATTTGTCAATTAAATTAGATCCTTGTACCACTAGCAATATCCATCAATTTCAACTACACAACGACAAATAAAGGTTTAAGAATTAAAGACCTCATGATTTCAAGAGAAAAGCAATAGACTATTGGAAACCAAGAAATAAATTGTTATCGCAAAATATAGAAAAGACAATCACAAAAATGATTCAGTTACCTCATAATTTTTCAGCTCTGATTCATCGGGAATAATGCACAATGTCAAGTTGATATTGGTACTAAGTTTCTCCAGAAGGGGGACAGTTCTAGAGGAATTTGAAGTCAAAAGTTTTACCTGCAGCACAGAATCACTTAACTTACATCATACGAGGAAGTTGAGTATCAAAGTGCAAATGACTGACCTCAAGATCACTAATATTGATCTCGAAGTGATCATAGAGATCTTGAAACTGGCAACCCAAGACGACATTGCTAGTGCAATGAGGCGATGCTAATAAAGTATCTCTGTCGCCTTTTGATCCAAAGGTTAATTCCCCTGCTTCCAATACCTGCCGAACTAGAACTTTTAGGCCACTAAAAATGCACTAATTACATGAAAATAATGAAGCCTTCTAGGTCTTGATCATAAATTAGTCGAGCACACCATGCAAGTGTCATTGATGACAATAAAATTATTGGAGAGCAACCGAATATTTTTTGCAGTACACCAACTCAGAACTTATTTTTCCAGTCGAAATATCTGCATTTCACACTGTTCATGTGAGATTATTAGATGCCAAATCTGAAGCACAATCATTAAATAACCAGGTAAAAAAAAAGAAATTTAAAAAGAAGAAGAAGAAGAAAGGACACCACTAACTATCACATAAGAATCCCAGCATATTTTGCACGACTAAGATAAACTACAACTTCATTTAGGGAATTGCAAATCGAATCTACCCAACTTGAATAGAGAATACGAGCTGTTTCAGACCTAGAAAGAATAACAAGGTACGAGGAAAGCATGGAGCAAGTGAAGAGATGAAGGACATTGGTAGACTAATAATGGGGCAATGGGGATAATGCACCAACAATGGCGTAGAATCAATTACCATTTTTGGCATATCAGAATTTGCTTCTCCACCAGGAACAAGGATGGTAATACCCAATAAATGGACATTCCATGTAACAGTCTTGCGATTTGATAAGACATGCCTGTAGAGAAATATAAAACATAGGAAGAGCCGCAGGGCAGGAGAATTATTACCGATATCAAATTGATTTGCATCAGTATAATCATATTGCATATAAAAGTAAAATCCATGTCTTTGACTAGGAGGCAAGAAGATCTACTAAATATATGAGCATGTTCGATATACTTACTCAATTTTAGTCCGAAGCCGCGCATTCATATTTTGAATTCTGTTGATGGATGACAGAATCTGAAACACGGAACAATATCAAGTCACAACATCATCTAGCATGTAAGGACCTTGCACTATTAAACAATGTAATGACTAGTTTAGGTATTAGAAAGTTAAGAGTTATAATACAAGAAAGTTAAAATTTTAAGTTGAATACTATTCCCCATTGGGAAAATGTCATCGATATTGTGTTTGACATCTATAATTTGGTTATACATTCATCAAATCGTCAATGTCTCTCTACTCTTCTCTTTTTTATTTTCCTAATATGATATCAGAGCATCTACAATTTTGGTAGACGTAAAGCATCCGTCAGCAATCAGGCTGTCTAAAATTCTCCCTTTATATGACTTCAGTGTTCTCTTTTCCGGTGATTGTTCTGGCATTGCTTCTTTTCTAAGTAACCATTCTGATGATACTCTCTTGCTCACAGACTATCCCAGCAGCGTATGTCTCATTTCCCTTGATAACTTTGAGGTCACAATGCCTCTTTCTAGTGATTGTCCAATGCCAATGTCTATTTCAAAAGATTGTTTTGGCAACATAACACTTCCATTAGGTGAATGTTCCAATAGTATTGGGCTCCTTACCTGTAACTTTTTCAATGGCATCACATCAATTTTGCATCTCTTGTTTGGGAGATATAAGATAATATATTATAGTTAAAAAATCTCCCCACAAGATGATTCAAAAATGACCAGAAAAAGGAGATGCTACCAAAAAATTTGGAAACTATAATATCTTAACAACATTCTAGTGAACTTCCGATAAGTTTCTCCAGGTGCTCCAGCAGTACTATTTTGCCAACTATTTACTCTGATTCAAAGTACGCAAATTTCTTCCTTAACTTTCGTTTGACATATACTCATATGTAACTTATAACGTTAGTTACAGTTAAAAGAATGGATCTTGGGGCCTCATTCAATCCCAAAAGCTAGGGGAGGATTGCCCAAGACCATATAAGGAGACGAAACAGCCCTTAACCCACCGATGCGGGACTCCAACAGTTTTATTAGAAAGTCAAAATTTGAGTTAGAAATCATCAAACTTCTTCCAAGTGCTCTGGCTACTTTACATTTTTGTTTTAAAGATAAGAACTGATTAGTTCCCCGCCTTGACTTATAGAAGATGTGCCCAGTGTTAGTGTTATAGTAGAGAAAGTTAAGTGTATAAGCTACACATTTTCTGCTTCGACAAATATTATATTCACACTGTCTTTGACTCCTATAAAAAGTTGTATGTATTCACAAACTTATTTTATGTATCTTTTCTGCACTCTTACTCTTGCCTCTCTACCCTTGAGGTAGGGGTAAGGTTTGTGTATACTCTAATCTTCCTAGACCCCACTATGTGGGACTACACTGGGTATGTTTGTTGTTGTTGTTCTGCACTCTTATTCTTGTTGTATTAGGTCCCTACTGCAAAGTAACTTGAGGTTCTCTGTCACTGTTAGAATATCCATTGATGATGTCCACTATGATAAGAAACATTCATGCAAAATGATATAAAGGCAATCAGAACTCAATTATCAAATGAATGTTACAAATTGACGCTGAACACCACCTAAACAAAATGTCATGTTTTAAGTTGTAACTTATATGTTATACAATGAAATGTAATTTTGGTGATCAGGGGATTAACCTGGAGGCAAAAGTGGAAATAAGACGACTATCAAGCGATCTCAAAAAGTATCAAATTTTATGGAATTCTAAGTATAACAATCACAATAGCTTGAATACTTACCCTTTCCTGCAGAGAACAAGCGTGTTCCAAAAGGGAAGAAAGACCCATGATATTCTTGAAACATTCTAAATCACAAGTTATGTGAAGTGGCTGGACAGAGGCCTGTTTATAGAAAGTTATAGGATGTCAATCTCTGAAAAAATCTCCTGTTCAAAAATTAAATAACTTATAACAGCTGCATAACATTGTGGTAATAGTAAAAAGTTTGTAACTGACCTAAATACTACAAAAGCAAGGAAGATGACAGTACCTTTACAGATAAAGTAGCATCCTGTTTTAGACGCGACATGTCAAGTTGGAAACTTAGAGAAGGTTGATGAATTTTGGGCTTGCCTCCATCAGAATTTACCTAAATGAATTCATGGTTAACCAAAGCATTTTAAGCTATAACAGTTTACAAACAAATGCAATCTCAATTGGTTGCAAGAAATGTTGGTATTCTATCACAAAGAACATCATTTTTCACAGGTGAGACAAGAAGGAAAAGCACCATGATATCTATATCTGTGGAGGAACTAAACAAAAAACGAACATGTCTTATGATTTAAAATGTCACCCAAAAAGTTGGGCATCTGAAAACAACACACCAGCATGATCCTCAAAATAGCTATGGTTAGCCTGCAAAATAGATATTCAAACCGTAGTTCATGATCCTTATATGTAATCTTCTTCCTTATATGTAATCTTCTTTTTGTCCACTCTTGTTGAAAGATGCATGTGATTGATGACTGAAGGGTGAAAACTATAGCTTTTATGTTTAGATAAAATAAGAAGATTTATTACTAACAGTAAAAGTAAAAACTCTTCAGAAAAAGAAAAGGAAAAGAGTAAATGGGAGATGACAGGTTGTCCTGAATAATATACAAAGAAAACCAACTTAGCATAGATCCTATGTCGTTCAAAGTAAGACAATAAAGGGACATAGATCCAATGCACCTCTATGGCTAAAACAAATTAATGTTTTATGAGACACATGAAGCCAATCATTCATTCATCTATAGCATATCATGAATAACCTACAAATACAACTAGAGAAAAGAAAAAGAAATTTAGCTAAGCTAAGCGAAGAAACTAGGGCTAGCGATGTTTAATGTCTCTTAGACGCCTTCCAAATGGATAATTACAGAGTATCTAAGTGCTGTAAGTTCAGCAAAGTACAGACCACCACTCTCATTTTGTAACTAACGGCCGGGACTGCAAATAGAAAGATAAAGCAATCTGTGGACTAATGCATAAATCAAGAAAATTAGAACCAAAATCATAAAGGACTAAAACGTACAAGTAGAAAACCTAATTCATGTTAAATATGGCAAAGAGAATGAAAAGAAGTAAAGCTTTGATTATCCCCTCAAGCTAGGTTGGGTATTTATACTACAACTTAGATAAGGGCTTTATGGTAATTTAAAAAAATTATAGAATACATTAACACTCCTCAAGTTGGAGCATATATATAATAAGCTCCAAGTTTGTCACAAACGTACTCAATCCGCTACAAGAGTTTTAGAAAAACCATCTGCCAACAAATCATTCGAGCTAACGAAGCTGGTGGCTATGCATCCAGACTCAATCCTTCCGTATGATGAAATGACAGTCCACCTATAAATGTTTTATCTTGTCATGAAAAACAGGATTTGAAGCAATGTGAAGAGCAACTTGATTGTCACATATCAGCTTCATCTATTTGACTTCTACACACTTCAATTCTCGTAGAAGTTGTTTCAACCAAATAATCTCATAGGTAGAAAGAGCGATAGCTTGGTATTCTGCTTCAGCACTAATCTAGAAACCATGTCTTGGTTTTTTCTTTTCCAAGAGATTCAATTCCATCCAATCAAGACAAAGTATCCAGAAGTGGAATGTCTGTTCGATGGAAAACCTGCCCAACCTACATCAAAATATACAACAGTGTCTAGCTGACCCTTGTCTTCTTATCACAATCCTTGTCCAGGAGCAGGAGCCCCCTGATGTATCCTAGGATACGAGTTACTGCATCCCAATGGACTTTACACAGAAATAGGTGAAACTGAATGACAACACCTACTTCATATGAAATATCCATTTATGTAATAATGAGGTAATTCAATTACAGACGTCAGGGTCTTCCAAAACCACCCCACCCCCGGTCCGCGAACAAGTCTGACATTCAGATCCATTGGAGGAGCAACAGGTTTGCAATCTTGCAAATATGTCTCCTCTAGTATATCCAAAGTATACATTCTTTTTGATGAATGGTAATGTTGTATTCTTCAGCATTAAGGGTATGCTGGCAGCCTCCAAAAACTTACAAGTCAAAACCCTAAGTTAATTACAAAGAACCTAAAATGTCTACTAGATGTTCTGCCTCTTCTTTTCCTTCTTTACACCAAAAATAAAAAGTATTGATACATAGTTCTTTCATTTTCTGAACAGGGGTAGTTATGTCTTTAAAACATCTGTTGTTCCTTTCTCTCCAGGTTTTCCACCAAATGTATGATGGTATTATGTTCCACCATTTTTTTGACTCTTGCTTCCTCCTCACCTTATCCAGCAGCTGAAGAGGTCAGCTGTGTGTTCAAGCATTACCCATTTTTCCTGAGTTAAGACTTAGAAACAGAGACCACAGTTGAGAGGTGATCTTGCAGTGTAGAAATAGGTGGCTGTTAATCTCCTCCTTTTCCTTGCAAAAGGAGCACCTAGAGGCAATTTGGAATCCTCTTCTTTTCAACTTTTCATGTGTGAGGCAAGCTCTTCTGGACACCAGCCATGTGAAACACTTTACTTTGGTTTGGACATTACAACTCCAGACCTTTTTCCATGGGCCCATTATGCATCTTGGTTGCTCTATTATTTCTTTGTTGTAGAGTCATTTAACTGAGAGCTTTCCATCCTTGTGGTGCGTCCACCTCATTGAATCTGGTTCTGCTGAAAGGCCTTTGAACTTGTCCAAGTTCCACCGCTACTTGGACCACATATCAGCTAGTGTCTCTCCCTCGTTTCCACTGAATGAGAACAGGTCAGGAAATAAGGTTTTCAGTGACTCATGACCTGTCCACTTGTCTTCCCAGAACATGATCTCTGAACCATCTCCCACCTTATAGGTTGTGTGTCCTGTAAAGTTGTTCCAGAGGTGTCTGATTGTTTTCCATGCTGAAACTCCATAACTGTTGGAAGTATTTGGAGCACCAGTGGTCAGCCACACACATTTGCAAATTATCACTTCCTTCCACAGTGCCTGCTCTTCATCAGTAAACTTCCACAGCCATTTTGATAGTAGGCACTTGTTCTGGAGTCTCAAGTTTTTTATCCCAAGTCCACCTTTTGATCTGCTTAGTAGGGTTGTTTGCCACTTGACTAAGTGTATACTTTCCCCTACCTGCTCCCTTGCCACAGAAAGTCCCTTCTAAGTTTTTCCAATCTCTCCTCAACCTTAGAAGGGAGGAGGAAGAGAGACATGACATATGTTGGTAGTGAGTCAAGCACAGAGTTGATTAGAGTGACTCTACCTCCAAGAGACAAGTACTGTGGTTTCCAGTTGGCAAGCCTATTCTCAGTCTTCTCCACAATCTTGTCCCAGATTTCAAGTTGTTTGTGACTGTTTCCAAGTGGCATACCCAGGTAAGTAGTCGGGAGATTGTCAACTTTGCAGTTTAGGATTCTTTCCAGACTCTGAATGTTTGGGACATCTTTAACGTGTAATATGCTGCTTTTCCTCCAATTCCAACTAAACCAGAAATTGCTTCAAAAATAACTAGGATCACTCTGATGTAGCTGACTTGGTCTGCCTTGGCATCAATGAAGATGACAGTGTCATCTGCATAGAGCAATTGGCATATCTGCCTTTCTTCCCCTGCCTGATTGCCTGGGATGAAGCCTTTTAGCCATCTGTTTTGGGTGGCTATCTTCATCATACTATTAAGAACCTCCATAGCAAGAATGAAGAGGAAATGGGAGAGAGGATCTCCCTGCCTGAGGCCTCTCTCTGATGGGAAAAAACCACCAGGTTCTCCATTTATTAAAATTGAGAACCTGAGTTTTTATGCAATATCCAATCCACTTCAACCATCTTTCACCAAATCCCATTTGCTTCAGAATGTTAAGGAGGAAATTCTAGTTAACATGATCAAATGCTTTTTCAATGTCCAATTTGCACATAATCCCAGGCTCATCCCCTCTGAGTCTAGAGTCTATGCACTCACTAGTTATGAGGGTTGCATCCATGATTTACCTGCCTTTTATGAATCCAAGGATGGCCTTTGAAACAGATATTTAAAGCAAATTACCTTACAAGGTGTCTTGCTTTATCTGGTTACTTGCAAGGGAAGCAGTGCTCACACAGGATAACTTGAAGAAAAGAGGCATCATCATATGCTCCAGATGCTGTCTATGTGGGGAAACTGATGAGACAGTGACACATCTGTTTCTACACTGCAAGATMACAAKTCAGATATGGAGTTTATTTTTGGCTCTCAGAGGCATTACATGGATAATGCCASAAAAGATCTGTACAACACTGGCAGGATGGGAAGAAGTAGGGAGAGATGCAGCAGACAGAGGGAGATGGAGAACAATACCTGCTTGCATATGGTGGACAATATGGAAAGAAAGRAAACTATRGATGTTTTGAGAACAGGAGMTGCTCAGTTCAACAGATTAAATTGAACTGTATTTTGCTCTTCTTTTTTTGGTGTAGACAGACCTACTCAGTAGAAACTGAGGAAATTCKAGAAGTGCTAGGATCCATCTAGTCAGATAGAATAGCTTCAGTTTCTTAGGAGTACTTTTGTTCTGTAAATATGGGTCCAGTGCAACCTATGCACTAGGTGTAATTTTTTGAATATTTCACAGATATATACAAAGTTACCAATTATCAAAAATGCAAAGACATAGTCCGCAAATGCGACGTCTTCAGATGTCGCAAATGCAAAGACACAGTCCACAAATGTGAAGTCAACAGCCAAGTCAACATTAGCAATTGCGAACCAATTTGTCACAATTGCGAGTAGATTCAGCTAATGTAGTAAATGCGACATACTGAGCTTGTAATTGCGATGGTCAACAGGAAAATTCAAAGTTCACAATTACGAACATTGGTTCGAAATCACAAACCATGGGGTTCATACCTGGGAAGAATTGAGATTTCACATTTTCTTGATCCCAAACTTTATATTAAGCAACCAAGTGGAAAACATATCTTTTGGCAGTCAGGACAAGCGAAAACATACAAGTCTTGAGATTAGGGTTCTACACAACCACCGGGATTGAAGAATTGAAGTTTGGAGAGATATTCTTATACTTCTAGTCATTATTTCTCTCTCGCTCTATGCATTGAATATTTACATCAATGGTATTTATATTCTAAAACTTTAATATTGTCTATGATGTTTAAGTTTTGATTACAACTCTTGTTATGCTTATGTATCGCATGATTCTTATTTATAATTAAGCGAGTTAATGATTCTTTAGTTAGTCTTGTTCTTGAATGTTTCCAAAGGGAGTAGCTAACCATAGGACTCGCTCATTTACTTCAAGTTAAATTTGGGAAAGACAACTTGGGTTGGGAAGACTAACTGACAAGAATTTGGGGCGCTAACCCTCATCTAATAGATTCGACCAAGGGATAGGACCAAACTACTAGTGTCCATATCCGTATGTTTTAATGCTCTTAATTGCTTTAGCGATATTCAATTAGGTAGTCTTGTTAGTCTTCGAGAGGAGCTAATAAAGTGTAATTAGTCGAGGCCAATTAACTTAAGCTTTTATTAATAAAGTCTTGTGAGTGAGTTCTCTTCACAAGGTAGAGCTAAGGCTTCTACACGGCATCCTCCCCAGACTCCACTTGTGGGATTACCCTGATAGGTTGTTGTTACTTGAGAGTGAGTTCTCTAGTATCATGCTTGTAACCATTGATCAATTTTTACTTGCTTTCTAGGTAGATTTTATTCTTGAAATTAGTTATAACTTTATCTCAAAACAACCTTTCAAGTGTTTGGCAATGCATAGTTGGTAAAATTCCTTACTTTCCTAATCACCTATATATTGTTCCTTGCGGGATTCGACCCCGACACATAGTTGGGTTAATTATATTGCATATGACCGTAAACACTTTCTCTTTGAGGAGTGCATTTGGACGTTATCAAGTAACCGTAGAGAAATTTAAAGGAGAAAGATTGGAGAAAAGAGTATTTTGCGTGGTAAGATGCACCGGAATGCAATACCCATGGGCAAGTGGATAAAGGCTTGGTTAAACAAGAAAAAGAATACCAGTTTGAGAACTGCCAGGTCATAGTGATTGTTGTTTTGCAACTTGATATTGCACGTAATTGCTGTAATCTGCCGTGGTTAAATTAAAAGAGTCTGTTTGTTAGCTCCTTATATCTCCACCAGTCTAAGCCACATGAGTCATACAATTGTTGTTGTTGCGTGATGGCTGACCATGTAGTTTCCAACATGTGCCCCAAGGATGGCCTGCGTGTCAACTAGAGCAATAGGGTCTGGTACCCTCACCTTTCCCTTTTTGATAGACATTCTACTCCTACAAATTTTCATCCTACATGGCTAATACAGATGTTTCAATAATTTAGTAGAAACAAATTCACTAGAAATTTTAACCAAGTGCTCATCATATCCTTGACCCAATCATAATTTGATTGAGGCAAACCGTGACATGTAATCACTACTTCCATCCAATTTACTAAGTTAATAGTAGGAGAAGTCAAAATAAAGGAAAAGAGAGGTTTTGTATCACTGGAGCTAGTAGAAAGTGCTCAAAAGAATACTCTCTATCAGCAAGTTGTTAATGTTTTTGGTGACCGAAAGAAGTCGCCGGGAAGTCTGAAACCTTTTTGAAACAGAAGTCAGGCTAAGATTGACCTCCATTATGCTGGAAAAAATGGACAGAAGTTGCTAGAAAGTTGCCGGAAATTGCTGGAATTTGCAGATCTTCTGCGAACCAGTGACAGAAATCTTGCAAAAGAATTGTAGCGTGCCGATGCGTAGGCTGAGCTCTGGTGAGACTTGGCAGCGTGTGTGGTCCACCACCAATGTTTTTATTGATGGGTTTCTGGGTATGAGGATGTCAGAGGCTGGCGACTTGATAGGTGGAGGTGAAGTCTTCCCCTCATGAGCTAGCTTTGAGGATGAGTTAAGCCCAAGGTCCATTTCTTTATCATGATATCAGAGCAAGCAGAGGTTTTGGGATCGAATCTTACCGCCATCCATTATCAAAAGAAATTTCCACGTATTTGGACCATGAAAAAAGAATCAGGCCCACGCGAGGGAGCGTGTTGAGAAAATAATTAAGTAAATAAAAGTGCACTCTCTTAAACAGCTTGCACTTTTAGATAAGAAGGCCACACACTTCAACATGTTCAGAGTCAATGGTTTGAATATAGATTCAACGCAGGTTCAGATCGGTCTGAAGCCAATTTGACAATATTGATTGAAGAGTAAAATTTTGTCCAAAAAAAAAAAAAGAAACTGTCTGAGCTACTACATGTGGAGAAAAAGTTCGCACCATGTTTTGAATGTCCATGTTGTTGCATCTTTAAAGATGAAAATAAAATACTTTTTAAACCATTTTTAACCTATAATATTTTTAACCATGACAAGTAGCACTGATGAAGATTATGTTAAGGACGAGGATCAAAATTATTTTGCCAAAAACTTTATGCCAATGAGAGATTTGAAAGGATTTACCCTGAATTTCCTATCTTATTTGGATTCTAACATAATTGTGTTTTACTTCAAAAATCTTAGTGGAAAAAGTATTCTTCCATATTTATCATTTTTTTGGAGGAGAAGTTTTGCACTTCTATATATTGAGCATTTCCTTCTCAGACAACACAAAAACATTCACAATGTAGTCACTAAAAGAGTCTTTCTTTTGGGAGAGATTATTCTCTTTATAGTTTTATGCTTTCTTTTACATTGGTTTTCTCATATGTAAGCCACCTAACCAAATCACATCATAGTATTTTCTTCTGATATATTTTTCTTTTTTTCCTGATTTATCATTACTCAATGTATGCAATTATTAGCTTCTGCATGACGCCTTGTTACTTTGGTCTCAAAGTCCATTTCTTTATCACATACAATATATTAACAGTTTAGCTCACTTCTATTAACTGCCCAAATGAAAAGATGAAACTTCTTATGCACAAGTAACCTGGGAAACAAACCGAGTCCATCCTCTCTTTTTTTGGCTCAATTCGACTTGGCTCAATTATAGTCAAAGCTCCACCAGACTCAACTCAATTACACTCAAACTTTGGCTCGACTTACTTAAAGCTCGGTCAAGCTCAGGCTCGGTTGAGCTAGCTCAGCTAACCTCAATTGGCTCACTTTAGCCGTGTGATGATTATTTTCAAACTACATTCATCCATTAAGCTTTATTAAGTTAGAAACATGTTAATTTAACAATTATTAGTTATTATAATAAATTCATAATTTTGTAATTCTTTAATTAATTTGATATAAATTTCTTATACTCATCATTGCTTAAGACTACTTTATGGTGATACAAAATCTAATTAAATTTTATTTAAGAATTAACAATTAAGAAATTTAATATTGTATAAAACAATTATTTTATTGTTACTCTAATTTTCATTTTATTTTATTTTATTGGATGAAAGTTCTATTTTACGTACAATATTAAGTTCACCTCATTTGAATTTTAGTTTAATTTAAACTAATAATGTATGTAATTCAATGATATTTCAATGTAATTATTAATTTAAATTAGTAATAGTTATATTTTTCTTAGACAAAAAATTTATTATGRTTTTAATTTGTTTCTAATGGTATAGAACTACGTTGAAACATTAAAGACTTGACTCGGGCTTGGCTCAAGATTGACAATACTTTAACAAGCTCCATTAAGCTCGGCTCTATATTGTAGTAAGCTTGGTTGAGCTCGTTACAATGCCCAGCCCCAAGCACAAGGTACCTTCCACAAGTTGCTTCTTCCAATATGTAACAAATCCCCCCCCCCCAAACAAAATATTCCGTCTTTGGAATCTTTCCAATATTTGCTAAGGTTCTGGACCAGATAAGTCCAGCATGGGTGAGTGGGACATCTCAGTAGGCACCTGATGGCATGGTTTGAGCTAAGAAACATGAAAGGTAGGATGAAGGAGTGGAGGAAGTAAAGTATGTATGCTACTGCTCCCACTGTTCGCTCCACTTAATAAGGGCCATAATATATACTTGTTTATAAAAGAGAACCCTAGACATTTTGACTTGCCACAATGTTGGATCTTTAGGTACACTCAATCTCCACCTTAGCCTGATTCATCCTTTGTTCAGCCCTCTGTGTAAATGATGTTTATTATCTGATGTGTTTGTTAGTTTGATTCACCATCCTTTTTTGAGCCCTTTGTAAATAATATTTCATCAGCTGTAATTTAAATTATCTGATAAGAAACTCCTGTCAACCTCTTCCATAGCGAAATCATTAGTTGACATACGGCAATTGTATAGGAGATTGTCCATATAGAGATTCATAAGGTATGATTTGTATGGCAGTGTGGAATGTGGTACAAGTATTATGCCACATTCAATAACTGGAAGGCACGAGAACCAATCATTAGGAGACTCTGAAAAGTAGTATCTTAGATAAGTCTTTAAGCACCTATCGGCCACTTCCATTTGCCATCAAATTGAGGGTGTCAGGCAGTCAAGTTCAGAATTACCCCAATATGGAGAAGAGTTCCTGCCACAACTTTCTTGTAAACAACAGGGTTCCTATCACCTACTATATCTACAGGTAAACCATACAACCTGTGTATCTGATCCACGAACACTTTGGCTATATCCCTTGCTAAATAGGGATGAAAAAGTCCAATGAAGTTAGCATTCTCTTAGCCTGTCCACCACAACACAAATAACTGACTTGCCTTTAGACTTAAGCAGCCCTCCAATGAAATCCATGCTAAAACTGCTCCAAGCTATGGTTGGAATGCCTAGAGGTTGCATTAAACCAGGATATGCAGCATTTTTCATATTTGTGCCTTGGACAAATGTCATACTTCATAGCATACTCAATGATATCTTCTCTCATTCCTGCCAGTAAAATAGTGAAGAGATATTTTTTAAGTTGGTCCAGTGCCCCAATGTCCCCCAATAACTGAATCATGCCACAACAGTGTGATCCTTTTCTCAAAGTTGCCTCCGTATAACTACCAACTTGCCATTTTTCCTTAAATGCTGGTTGATACAAGTGTACCATTTTGCTTCTTGATTTGGTTGACCCGACGCATCAATCAACTCCTTTAATTCAGAGTCCTCCTCCCAACTACCTATAATCATCTGTAACAGATTAGTCTGTACAACTCAGAGTGATAAGGCTGCTAATTCCACCAACAGAAGTTTTGATAGAGCATTTCCAACCTTATTTTCCTTCTCTGTCTTATATTCTATGATGAAATCACACTGCATAAGCTTTGTAATACACTTGAGTTGGGAGCCAGCATGTTATTTCCAATCTAACAAGTACTTCAATGCCTTCTGACCTGTCTTGACAACAAAATAGCCTACCAACCAAGTACTAATGCCACTTCCCTACAGCTATATCCAATACTAATAACTCTTTATCATACATATAAAAGAGTTTGATTTTGCACTGAGAGACCCTTACTCAATTATGCTACTGCATGTCCTTTTTGCATAAAGACGCCCCAAAATCTCCATTGCAAGCATCTACAAATAAGGACTTCCCAATGCCTACACTGCAAGCATTTGATTCTATAATAGAATGTTGAGAAAAATCAAGGAAAGAACTGGGGCTGAAGTGAAAGTTACTCTGAATTTAGGGAAGGCCTCACTAGCCTTATTGTTCCATTTGAAGTTGTCTTTCCTCAAAAAATCAGTTAATGGCTTGCTTGTTACTCCATATCCTTTAATAAACCTCCTGTAGTAGCTTGTTAACCCCAGAAACCCCATCAGCTGTTGGCTGATGTCAAGTCTGAACAACAGAGACCTTTTTAGGGTTCTGTAAACACACCCTCAGAAAAAACCATATTGACCCAGGTATTCCATCTTGTCAACAGCAAACATACACTTGCTTCACTTTACAAATAACTGATAGTTCACTAAGAGATCAAAGGTGATTTTCAGATGTAGTAAGTTCTCTTCCATATCCCTACTAAATACCAGGATATCATCAAAGAAGACTAATATGAATTTCCTAAGATAGTGCTGGAAAGAATAAGAAATTCAGCTAAGCTCAGCTAAGCTAAGAAGAAACTAGGGCTAATTATTTGTAATTTCACATTGATGCCTTCCAAATGGATAATATAGTGTATCTAAGTGTTGTAAACTCGGTTCAGTACAGACCATCATTACCAATTTGTAACTAGCTGTCGTGACCGGAAATGGAAAAGACGAAGCAAATCTGGGGACTAATGCAAAAATAAAGAGTTAGAGACAAACAATAAAGGACTAAAGAGTACAAGTAAAAAACTTTATGGGTAATATTACTTTTTTTCCTCAATTATTGGTAAATTCTAATTTTAGTCCTTGTAATATCTGACTAAGCACATTTAACCTTCAACTACTTGAAATGTGCACTTTTGATTGCTTTCCCTATGAATATTAAAAAGAAGACATAATTATTAACCATTCGACCATTTAATTACCCATGTGTTATATTAAACTAATATTGTTGCTCCATATTTGAGGGTAATATACTTCTAAAAATAGTCCAAATATAACATTTTCGTACATAAGGGACAAAAAGCACACATTTTAATTAATTGAATGTTAAATGTGTTGAGTCGTGTAACACAAGGACTAAAATCAGAATTTTCTGATAACTAATAAACCAAAAGTGTTATCCTCCCAAACTTAATTCAGCTCATCTCTATAGGCTACCCCAACAACCAGGTGAAACTTCTTATGCACAAGGTACCCTCTCCATAAGCTGCTTCTTCCAATGTGCATCATACACATTACATGGTGGTCTCTGTCAATGATATAGTAATCTTCAGCATTCTCATACTAAAGGAGAAATGTGTAGAGAGTTAAGAAAATCAATCATGGCGTCAGATTCTAAAATATTGATGTCTTATGGCTCTTAAGAGAAAAGTATGATTTACATTACAGGTCTATGGCAGAAGTTGTCTCAAATGAGTTTTTCTCAAGATAACCTCACATTATGACTTCCAAAATATACAATGCATATGAAATGCTTTAAGTTAGAATAAGTTATGAATTCATCATATAAATGCAAATTTTCAAAGGATTTGTACCAACTTTTAATGACATTCTATGAGACTTACTAAGTTTTATACTCACCCCACTACCTTCGGTTCTACAGGTTCAAACATCATATTAAAGTTCAGAGTTGAGCACCACCTGCATACTTCCGTGGTGAGCCCAACACTAGACTAGTGTCGGCTTCTTAGTCATTTTCTTTCTTTAAACCATATGTCAAGCTACGTCCCATTTCTATTTATGTTTACTGTGTCATTAAAAGCTCAATTGACTCACTCTGGGTAGACTTGAGGACTTTTGAGAAAGAACTCGGTTGATGCTTCTTGTGATGGAAGATTAAAAACAAAGTTGGATAAGGAATATGAGCAGATAGACAGCTATACAGACACAAATTACACAGATCACCGTCTAACAAATTGCCTTCTCATTTGATAATAAATTTTAAAAGACCAAAAGAAAAGTAAAATGCAGTTCCAAGAATCAATATGAAGTCGAATATGGAACCATTGCAGTAGCAACATGCAACTCAAAGGGATCAAATAACTAGAAAAGAAAAAGTGAAATTTGGAGAGACAAGTCTAATGGGATTCATTTGCCATAATCAAGTTGTCCACTATGTAGCATTAAATTCTTTGCTTCATAAAGGATCAAACACAAACTGATTGGCAGTCAAAAAGAGATACTTTCAGGAGACATTTTCAAAAGTGAGATCAAACGGTCAATTTGTAGACACATTCACCAAATCTCTTGCTGGTGAACAAACCATATTTATATGTACAAAGATTGGTAATTTACCCACTTGAGGAAAAGTGTTGCTTAGAAATAGTAATATGCAAATATTTAATGGAGCAGACATTGAATACATTACACATACAACACATCTATAGAAGCACCTAGACTCGAGACACGTTCTCTTGATTTCGTCTTCTATATCTCACAACTGCATATATGTATCTGCTCCCCCAATAAACTAGGTCATGTGTGTAGACTATAACCAATCACCCAAGACTGGGTTTATGTATCCCGATAAAAAGTATCCCGAGATAACTAGTTCAATTATTTAAGACTTGAAAGTAATGTGTAGGAGTCTGTGGCTAGGATTGTCAAAGGAATGGAATTTTCATTACTTTTTCAAAGCTGTAATAGTTTATTATTACCAGCAAAAATGTGAAATTTCATTAGGTCAGAATAATATGCAAGTCAAATAAAAAATGTGTATGCACAAATACAAGCAAACATAGAGGCAATTAACTAGCCACCTGGTTGAAAAGGAATCTTAAATTTATGAGCCACAAAATGAGCACTGTGAAAATATCATCAAGGAAAGATTTCAAATTGTTATCAAGATAGTAATCTTCTTGATGTGAATCTGGACATGTCACTTAGAATTACTAACTTCTTTAACAGAGACTAACCCTTGTTCGTAAAACGACTTGTTTGTTGAATGGATTAAGCATCTCAGCTGAGTTTATTTCAGCAATGATAACAGCACCCTCCTCCCAAGTCTCACACCCAACAGAAATCCCCTCCAGTACCATGTTGGCAATGGCATAACCCAGCTTCCTAGAAAATAAAACAGAAGAGCAACTTGTAAGTTCACCATAACATAAAATAATACAACACCTACGCCTCAATCCTGAACAAGTCAGGGTCGACTATGCGAATCCTCATTGACCATGATGCTCCAATTCAACTCACCTCATGCCAATTTTATGTACTCCATAAAACAATAATCAACATAAAATAGGTATCAGGCCAAGAACCAAGAAAAGACATAAAGACACATATCGTATATGAATGATTAGTCTTGTTATGGTATTCAGTAACACCAGAGACATCACTGACACATCTAAAGAAAGGAAGAGATCTCAAGGAAATCAACTTTGTATGAAGTGTTTGCTATGATCCCATAGGAAGTGGTGGCAAATAAAGTAAAGAACTTCAGCCCAACTAACTTCATGTGAAGTGTTATGAGATGATGGCAACACTTCGAGCACAAAGTCATGGGTGTCTAAAACAAGCAGGCATCCAAAACCCAAGCTTTCTAGTGAAAGGCAGATTGATAAACTCTGCATTGTTTGTCCACTCCTATTCAAAGCAGGTTACCAGGTTACGCTTTTGAGGGGAGCTAATTCTTTAAAAAGAACAGTGGAAAAAAACACCAAGCAGAAAGGCTATTGAAAAAGTTGAGTATAGATTCAAAATCACAAGAATGATTTCCAAAAACTCAACCCCTTAAATTTTGAACCCTAATGACCAGAAAACAAAAAATATAGAATTAGTGTCAGATAAGTTTGTCTTTTACAAGAAAGTCATGACACCCTACATGCTCCGTATACTAGCAGAAACTTCTTTGATGTTGAACTTCAATGAAGAGAAATAGATTTGATTGTCTGCAGGAGTATCATCATTCACTGATAGAACAGGCTGGAACTTTGTAGCTTCATATATATCCTGTTAGGAAAAAATGTCAACAATTATTTTTGGTCAAAAGTTGAAATTCATAGCAATCATGTTAATAAAAATACCAACTCTTTATAAACCATAGTAAAACTAACACTTCTTTCTAAGGACTACAGTAAAACTAACATAAATGCCAACAATGGAGTTTTTCATAGAGGCTCCATAGAGCATTGATGATGTCTCATGGATGTATATATGGTCTTGGCTCACTCCTTATGTCAGGCTTATTTTTAAACCCATGTTTTGAAACCAAAATCCTTATTATGTATGAAAGAAGTTTATTTTCGAATGTCATGCCTAAAATCTCACTTTATTAATGTTTTTTATTTATGCCATGTTCCATGATCATGTAGAGCTGGTCCGCTCAGTCAAGTCAAGGCACCGCTGCCAGTCCACCACACCAAGGTTTGGGGTGTGACATAAACCAATAAATCAACCTTAAATGCATGTGTTGATTCTTGTCAGCCTCGCATAGAATCAGTGAGTCATCTGGTACACAATATGTGTGGTTGATGAGACATATGAGATAGCCTGTCTTAAATCACACTAACCACCTTTCATGTGTTGCATATTTGGTACTTTGCAATCTTATGAAAGCAAATCAAGGAACTCCGTATATCAATCCTCTATGAGTTGTACGGAACCCTTCTAGTCAATGTTTTGGACAGCGAAAGGCGATAAGGGTCTGCCTCGCCACGAGCGAGGCGAGCGGCGAGGCGCTCGCCTTTTTGAAGTGAGGCACCAATTAGTATCAAAAAATCAAAATATTTAATTGCATATAATAATATATAAATTGAGTTGGGCAGAAATAAATATAAAAGTCTACAATTCTTTTCAAAAAAATAGGCAGAGTGCAGAGTGCAGACTGACAGATTTCGTTTATTGTTTATTGTTTACTGTTTAGAACAAAACAGCGAAACAGATTTCAGTTAACAGTTAACTAGAAGAAGAAAAACAGAGTAACAGTTGAGTGTTAACTGTTAACTGAAGAAGAATCGAAGAAGAAAGATGAAAGTAGAAGAAGAAGAAGAAAGAAAACTGAAAAAGAAGAAAGAAAAAGAACCGAAGAAGAAGAAGAAATACCTGAAGAAGACAAGAAGTTGCTGTACATCGCTACTCGCTACAGTCGATCGAGTGTCGAACTAATGGTGGAAAAGTTGTGTATGTGTTGGAGTGGGACTCAGAGAGGAGAAGGCTGTGGACTGGAATAGTTGCACCCGTTAAAATTTTAATTTAAAACCCTATAAAATTTTAACTGATAAAAGCCCTAAGTTTTTTTAAAAAAATAAAAAGGCGACGCCTTTCTCGCCTTTAGCGCCATTAGAGAGCCTTTTTGATTTCGCAGCGCCACGATGGAGAATGGCGATAGAGCCTCGCCTCGCCTCGCCTCACCTCGCCACGTCGCCAAAGGCGAAACGCGAGCGCCTTTCGTAACACTGTTTCTGGTAAGCCATTTATGGTTATAGAGAACTCAATATAGGATGCTAGCTCTACTCTGTCAACACTGTGAGCCAGTCAACACACCCGATACGATGAGATAAAAGTTAGGGAACAATTGTATATTCATTGTGAGCCAGTCGATAAACCTGATATGATGAGATGGAAGTCGGGGAACAATTGTATATTCTCTGTCAAGTCCTTTTATGAGAAGCTTTTGGTGAGGCGCAGGAGACTATGATATATTGAGGGCTTTGGAGTCATTCAGATCATTAAAAATGACTTGGGCCACTAAATCAGGCCAAAATATCTTATTAAAAGTAGGTCTGTTATATGGGTGTTGGCCCACTGCAGTTAGTTTGGTATGTGCTCCTCACGTGCTGTCTTTTTATAAACCCTACCCTCCAGCGCAGCTGAAGACCCACGTGATTACTGACTTGTGAATCCCTAAAAACAGGGCATTTCTGTACTTCCTCACAGACAAGTGCCCCTTTTGTCTTCTGGGTAATGTCTTCACCCAAGTAATTACCTGTACCTTCTTCTCCGGTGGCCTTCTTAGTTCTTTCCGGCGTGAACTCAAACCTATGTTTAGTTTCCGGCCAGATTGGGATGTAGTAAGTGATTCCACTCCGTGTTATCGACACCTCCCTCAGTAAGGTCCTTCCATCATTCTGCACTAGAATCCTTGCCCATTTTAGATTGTTCATAAGTTCTGATTCTTCTTTTGTAGCCACCCATCCCCCACAATAATCT
The DNA here is from genome assembly GCA_018107945.1 of Datura stramonium. Classification (NCBI taxonomy): domain Eukaryota; kingdom Viridiplantae; phylum Streptophyta; class Magnoliopsida; order Solanales; family Solanaceae; genus Datura; species Datura stramonium. The sequence continues at coordinate 555,875 of JACEIK010000081.1, read as the reverse complement.
ATGATTTCTTGAAAAGTCTTCTGTGACCACAAATGTATTGGGATCCCAACCGCTACAATCCACGTTTCCTTTGGCTGGGATGGAGTTAGAAACAGTCCCTGCCATGGGATTCCACCATTCAGGTTGTAATCTGCCCTTTTCCAGAAGCACTGTCCTTGAAGGATAGATTCAGCCAAATATCTGTTTGGAACTCGAATAAGAACATATCTCCATATATCTCGTAGATGTTCACACCGAAGACATTTTTCAGCTTGCTGAAGTCCATCTCCTTAGGTCTGCAAGTGTGGATTTTTCCGGAGTTTTCCCTTCATAACTTCCAACTGCACATCTTCTTAAGAGAGCATCCTCTTGAGCACTTGTTGTACCTGAGATGTGTATATTTCCTTCGAGAATTTTCACCTCTGCTGCTCAAATATTCTGTGACTGCCACTTGCTATCTCTTAACGCCTTCGAATATGGGTAGTTGGCCTCCGTGACACTTGGTGGGGCAGTCACCTCTAGCTTTTTGTGACATTTAATTAAGTCCTCCATCATAAAAGTATGTCATACCAACCTTCATTCAATGCTGTTTCTGGGATAATAAGAACGAGGAAAAGACTTATATAGTCCCTCAATTATGACTACATGAATATTTCTGTCCCTTATATATACACTACTGGATGTAAAACATCCCTTATCTTTATAAAAGTGAACAGCTTTGGTAACGCTTAATATAGTTTATAAAACTAACAGAGTTTGAAATTGCTCATGATACCTGACCCGGTGATTGAGTATAGTCA
>JACEIK010000081.1:542182-554500 GCA_018107945.1 Datura stramonium | reverse complement strand
TCCTAGATTTGTCCTGAAAGAAAATAAATAATTATTGCATCTTAACAAAAATAAAAAAATTACACAATTGCAACTCCATTATTCAGGTTAAACTATTTTTATGTGAATAAAAATGACGGGACTCAAAAAAATTTTAATTGATTCAGTCATGAAAAAAGAATACACAATTGAAATAAATAGCATTTTATCAACAAAAAAACATACACAGTTGATACTTCATTATTTTTTAAATAAATTAATTTTATTTTGCTAGAATGATAGAGTTCGAGTTAATTTTTTTTAATTGGCCTGAAAAATAAAAATATACCAATAAAATAAATAATTAAGAGCTGATTTTTGTTTTATTTTTCATCCCTCACATGCTTGAAAGAGAGCGTAATCACTCTCTTTGCCACATCAATACTTAGGGGGTTAAAAACTATCAAATAGACAAGTTTAAGAGGTAATTAAGACTACTGATAATTTAGGGAGATTTGAAGAAAACACATTAAGATTAGGGGGGTCTTTAGGTATTATGCCAAGAAAAACCTAATACATTTACCACTATTTTAAGAAAAACACCAAATATCTTTTTCAAGATCGTTCTTTGTCCAAGCAGTCATCAATTATATAACTTTTCAATGTTTGGATTTCAGACTTCTTGGCTCATCACAAATTCTTCCACGATATGCTGATTTCTAGAGAGGTATGATTTTTAGGATTTTTAGGAATTTTAGGAAAAAGGTTCTCGTACGATTTCTGGGATTTTGGGTCAACAATTGGAGAGTGAAGAAGAAAAAGCTCTTCACTGTTAAGAGAATTTGTTAACTTTGTTTTTGAAAGGGAAAAGCTCCGTTATTTTTAACCCAAACTGAGGCTCTTGTAGTTAGTTTTATAAACCCTTGACAGGTTAGATCAAAGTTGTCCACTTTTATAACGATAAGGGATGTTTTACATCCAGTAGTATATATAAGGGGCAGAAATATTCCTGTAGTCATAATTGAGGGACTATATAAGTCTTCACACCTAATAAGAACTGACCTCCCCCCTCTATTTAAAGTCACAATGCTTATGTATCTCCCCTGCTCATTCTGCTTCCTTGTACAAAAATGCTCTGAATCATGTTCAGAGATCTTCCATCTTTTAACTAGCTTCTTCTGGTCGCTAGAGATATCTTTCACTGCAGAGCAGATCCACTCCATGACCTTGCTGCTCATGGATGATCTTGTCATCAAATTTCTGCATCTTCCCACCCATTCGAATCACAAGGATTTTCCAGATGACCACTTTGTGATGTCAAAAGATTAAAACCTGCATTAAAATAAATCTTGTTCTCCACCATTCGTAAGGGGAGGATTGATGGAACAAAAGAAGGAGGCTCACGGGAAATGGCCAAGGTGATAGCCTGACAAAAGCTGAAGAAAATGATTCCAGCGAAGACTGCCGGAAGTAGGGCGTATCCCCTCCTAGAAAGTAGGAGAGAGAAGGAACTCAGGACTCGTTCCGGGAGCAAACAAGAATTGGTCTCTCTTCTACCTTTCCAAATAATGAATCTTCCAATTTGATAATTTCTTCTCACGTATTTAAGTTCTATGCCTCCTTTCGTTCATAAAATGAATATATCAATATATTGATTCTGCGTGACATCAGAACTAATCAGTCCATTAAGAACAATATAAAATATGATATTTTCTTGTTACCTTTTTCTTTTTTTTGCTTATTATATGAATGCAGATACAGGGAAGTAAACGAAAAAGGAGTGATAAGGCTCACCTTGACAACATCATCCGAAATAACACCCGAAAATTGGCTAGAATCATCAGTTCCTCCAGCACCAAGCATGCCACGTGATAACCAATTTAACCATCCACGAGGCTTGCTGGATATGTGCTCATCTTCGAGAGGTTTAACAGTATTGACAATGTTGCTTACATTACTCGAAGATGAGTTTAACAAGATATCCTGTAGACCCAGCGACAACAATATTTTATATATTTATGTGTGAGTGCACATATATAATGGAGTTTTTATTTCAATGACAATGAAGAATAGCAATACAACAAGCATGAAAAAACAAACTGCTGAGACACACCCCCAAAGATAGTCCACTACTTATAGATAGTAATTCTCCGAAGAATATAAAACTAAAAAAAAGAGTGATAAGGCATACTAAAAACAACCCCCTCTGTTTTAATTTGTTTGTCGCACTTTCTTTTTTAGTCTATTTCAAAGAGAATGACTCTTTCTATATTTATTATTCTTTAATTCCAACACCTCACATGGCATACTTAAAACCACAAGATTAAAGGGCAATTTGGTACATTATACATATCTTTAGTTTAAGACCATAATATTCAAAAGTCTTCTTTATTTTTTTAAAATCCGTGCCCAATCAAACAATGACAAACAAATTAAAACGGAGGAAGTAGGTGATTTCTTACCATTTGTCCAAGCCTAGAAAGACAAAGTAACCCCGTACCTATGTTGATAGGGGATAGTAGGTGAATCCCGCCATAATCGAGGTGCACACAAACTAGACCGAACACCATGGTTATCAAAAACAATGAAACACAAAGCAAAATGATGAAATGATATATTCTCTACCCATCTCCACCCACTGCACTGTCTTCTTCCTTTAACCCTAAAAAGAGCATATGCATGCCTAGATTCTCTCTATCTCATAAGTAGATTCGCTTGCAAGGGTACTTGAGTACGACTACGGCTATGAAAAGCTTATTGAAAGAGGAGGAAAGAGGTAAACTCAACTCTAAGTTTGTGTTGCCTCCCTCTCCGCTCTCCCCAACCAAAAAAAATGAAGAAAAAGTAGAACATCAAACTGACTAGGTTGATCCTTTCGCCATATCAAATAAAATGTGACTTGTCTTAGGTTGATACCATGCATACATTCAACATCATCTCCCGTTATAACATTTACACCACCAATTATTATTATCATATCAGCTAGTTTATTATTTAAATGCGGAAGGATTTGCAACGCAACACAACTTTGGCAATAATGACTAGTTCTTACAAACATACACATACCTGTAACTCACGTTCAGCAGTAGACCTGTAACTTAGGATGTCATTCACTTCAGATTTTTTCTCTATTTCCTCAAGCATCTGAAGAACATCCACATCAATCACCTGAGATTCAAAGTAAAGATGAACAGTGATCACAATGCAAGCTCAAGGGAACAGTGCAGCCCACAACAGAAAAATATTTTCAGCACTTTCAGAATAGTAACTTCCCCTAAAAGTTTGTGCCAAAATCGAAACTAGATTAGGTATTCAAAAGAGAAACTGGCTGTCTGCACAACTGTTGAAATAGATTTCCTCAGGAGGTCTAAAAGCAGGTCCAAATGATCACACTCCCTTACCTTGTTTTCAAAGGCCAAGAGAGTAAACTCAGAATACATCCACAGACGCATAATTCCCCAAGCTACCTTATGTTCATTTGAAACTGACAAAAGAAGTAATTTAAAGGAGCAAGCAAGCTATATGACTAGCTTACCTAGTTTGGTATGTGTAGACTGCAAAATTTTATAGGATTAAGTCCATAAAAAATTTGGACTAACTTTTAAATTCAAGACATTGACAGCTATTTTTACATAACTTGCTCGTAGTGCAAGTTCAGATTGTATATCATATTGCCTGTATATGAAGTGAACTTCCACTTGAATTAGAAGGGCGTAAAGGAAGAAAAACTAAAGGAAAATAATACAATGAAAAACAACATTTATTGGAAATAAAAAATTGAAAATGCAACTTATAATGAACTCAAATATGCAAAGTAAATACAGTACCATTCATGTTCAAAAACCATTTAAATTATCAATTTAGATTTAAAGATGCAGTTTCAAAATTTCCAATTCGTGGATAAGATGGCAATGGCCAGATTCATAATAGAGATCCTCCCCCATTTCTCTAGCTACTATACCAACTAAGAGCAAGTAACAACAAAGAGAATGTAACAACTGACTACCATAGATGTAAAATGAAACATAGATCCAATAAAAGAAATTGTATTTTATTGTATGGATTCCACGAGATCATATAGGGAGGTAGCGGCTTGGTCCTTATCTCTCGAATAAAAATGTCACCAGACATGCTGACAAAGAAAATGCTCTTTTTGAACAGAGAAGTTGTTGAGCAGAGACTGTTTCATCGAAGTACTAGACTCTTGTCTAGTTCACAATCCATTGCAACATGCAAACCATAGTAGAAACAATCTCGTATGCGAAGGAAGTAGAGAATTCAAGAGGGGAAGTTACTGGGGTATCTTCGCAGAAAGCAAATGAGGCAGAATCTCAGACAAAAGTTAGGGGTGGTGATGGATCGAGTGAAATGGCTAACCGAAACTCGATTACCACAATCGAAGATCGGAAGATAGAGGAGGCTGAACCTCTTCTTATCCAACAACAATCAATTCTTGATAAAGAGAGGGAGGCAACAATTTGGGTATAACAAAATATGATTAAATTGAGCAAAACTCAGGGGCAGATTTTCAGGGTCATGAAGAGGAGCGCATGGAATTATTACTACAAATTGATAGTTGTAGACAAGCCAGAAGAATGGAGCCTGACTCTGTATGCAATAAAACAAGGTTCAAAGGTGCACAAGAATTAAAAATTCTTGCCACATTTGATGTCAAATTCAAGAACAACAGGACTAGGAATAAAGGGAGGAACATGATATCTATTATTTAATGCAATTCAACTAGTGTCTTGGAATGTTAGGGGACTGAACAACAGGGACAAAAGAAGATTGGTTAAAAGTCTGGTGGCAGACTGGAATGCAGACACTATTTGTTTCTAGGAAACTAAGATTGAGGCAGACATTACAGATATGGTGAAGCAGATATGGGAGGAAGATGGGTTAGATTCGCTCACTTGGAGGCCTAAGTTGCTCGGACTCTTCACTTTCGGTGCCGCACCCGTGTCCACACGACGTGGGTGTAGGTGTGGGTGTGGGATCCGTACCCGATCTGGTCAATCGATTTTGGGTACTTAAACCAAAATCGACCGAGAAATTCCGAACAAATTCAATGATTTTTGTAATCAAAACAAAAGCTAAGGTGAAATTGAAGAAAATAGAATACCTTGTATATAGAAATTTCTATGTTACTCCTTTTTCTTTTATCTCCTTTCTAGATTCTTCTCTTGTTTAATATTTTCTCCTCAAGTTTTCCACATAATATCTCATAATCTAGGTAGGTTTTATAACTCTATTTTTAGATATTTGAATTATTTTTAGCCGAATCCCTGCACCCGTATCCATACTTGGATCCGTATCCCCGAATCTTAAAATTTAGACCATGAAGGATCCGACCTCTAGATCCGCACCCATATCGGAACCCGCACCTGAGTCCAAGCAACTTAGTTGGAGGCTAGTGGAACAAGAGGGGGGATAATGTTGATGTGGTATCACAAAATCTGGAATGGGAAGATTCTGGAAATAGGTTCCCTATAATTTGACTTGCAAGTTCGAGGCACAACTTCAGAGTTTCTCATGTCATGTAACAGGGCTGTATGCACCTAATTGTTATATTGAAAGAAGGTTAGTGTGGGATGAAATTGGCTCTGTCAGGGGATTGATTGAAGGACCTTGGGCTGTTTGGGTGACTTTAATGTTATCATATTCACTTCAGAAAAAAGGAACTGTCTTTAGGAGAACTAGGGGTATGAGGGAGTTCTCTGATTTCCTTGAAGACATGAATCTAGTTGACCTTCAATTGGAGGATGCTACTTACACTTCGTTTAAAGGGGATAATCAAGAAATAGCCTCTATTGACAGGATTTTGATTTCTAATGAGTGGGATGACAGATTTAGCAATTTAAACAAATTCCTCTTCAGAGACTATTCTTATATCACATTCCACTTTCTATACAACGTACCCCTTTCCTTGTTGTTTACCCGTAGTGAGCAGAAAGTAGTTCTTGGAATAGAAACAAAAATTACTCTAAGTTTGAAAATAGGTGGTTAGGTTCTGAAGGTTTCACTGACAGAATCAGAGAATGGTGGAATTCCTTCAACTTCACTGGAAGACCTGAGTTCATACTGGCATGCAAGTTAAAAGCTTTAAAAACTAAGCTTAAGGAATGGAGTAGACGTGATCATGGAATTGGGTTATCAAAGGAAGGAACTGTTAAGGAAGATGGCAAAATTGGATGCGGTACTTGAAGAAAGAATTACAATGGAGGAGGAGACAGCTAGAAAGGCAGCAATCTCTATGGAATATGAGAAATTGATCAAAACTGAAGAAATATAATGCAAACAAATATCAAGATCTCTTTGGCTAAAGGAAGGTGACACAGTGTTATCGAAGGCGCGCTTAAGCCCTGAAGTGAGGCTCAAAACGTGTTGAGCCCTTCCCCTCGGTTAATGTGCGCTTCAGTGTCATCTACAAGGTTCTAAAGCATATTTTTCCTTGCCAATGAGCCTCTTCTAAAGAGGCGACACTAAACACTTAATACTTCATGTTAAAGAGACGACACTAATCACTTAATATTTCATGTTATCGTTTTTTTTTCAATTTCTTTGTTCATATATTTGTCATTCATGCTTATAATTATTAGTCTTGGACTAAACATATATATTTATATTTTTTCTTCTTTTGCGCCTTTTTTCATTAAAGCCCACGCTTTATTTGCGGTTTGCGCTTAAAGCTCCAACGGACCTTAGAGCTTTTTTGCGTTTTTTTGCTTTTGATAACATTGGGTGACAGGACTACTAAGTTCTTTCACAAAATGGAAAACGCACATAAGAGATACAACAATATTGATCGGCTGCTAATTTAGGGTGAACTAGCACAGGAACGGGTCAGAATTGAAGGAAAACTAGTTGATTATTATCAGAAGTTATATTCAGAAACTATACAACGAACACCAGATTGTCACCTTTCATACTGTCCAGTATTACCAGAGGAAAAGAAGTTCCTACAAGGTAGCATTGAAGAAGATGAAGTGTTGAGATGCTTAAAATTGTGTGCAGTTGACAAAGCACCTGGTCCAGATGGCTTCACCAGGGTCTTCTTCATCAAATGTTGGGAGGTGGTGAAGCAAGATATCATGAATGCCTTCCAGAACTTCTATAGCCAAGAAGTTTTTCAAAGAAGCTACAATGTGACATTCATAGCCCTTATCCCCAGGAAGAAAGGTGCCAAAATGCTAAGGGATTTCAAGCCTATTAATCTGATAGGCAGCAGTTACAACTTACTTTCCAAAGCGCTGACACAGAGACTGAAAGAAGTGATTGCAAATCTCATAGACTCTCAGCAAATGACATTCATCAAAGGAACACAAATTGTGAATGTTTTACCTAGTAGCAAGTGAAACAGGCTATTCGAGATTGAAACAAAAGAAACCTGGAATTCTTTGCAAGATAGAAATTGAGAAAGCATATGATCATGTAAATTGGATATATCTATTGTATTTATTGGAGAGGATGGGTATTGGGCAGAAATGGACTCATTGGATCAAATATTACATTTCAACAATGAGTTTCTTAGTGTTTATTAGTGGTTCACCAGCAGGCTTTTCAAAGCAAAAAAGGGTCTTAGACAAGGAGATCCTTTGTCACCTTGCCTGTTTGTTAATTATGGAAGGCCTCAACAACATAATTGAAACAACAGGTCTTGATGTTGCTAGAACTGGCAGGGACAGCTGGAGGTGACTCATTTTCAATGTCGAGATGATACACTCATATTTTGTGACGCTGAAGAACATTTTAGATTTCTAACGGTGATTTTGGTCCATTTTAGGGCTTCTGTCTTACATATCATCTGGAGGAAAATTTTTTTGTACCCCATCAATGAGGTTACAAATATGGAGCTTTTCGCTGCTATCTTAGGAGGTGAAGTTGGTAAGTTACCAACTATCTATCTCGGAATGCCTCTGCGAGCTAAGTCAAAATCTGCAGAAATCTGGAATAATGTGATTGAGGAATGTAAAAAGAAATTAGCCAGATGGAAGACTCAATATCTGTCTCTGGGTGTAGATTGACTCTCATTAATTCAGTTCCTGATGCCCTCCCAACATACATGATGTCCTTGTTCTCAACCCATCAATAGGTTGGATGGCATCAGGAGAAACTTTTTGTGGCAAGGGAATAAAGAAGAAAGGATTTCAATTGGTTAAGTGGAAAGCACTAACAGTTGGAAAGAGATATGGGGGATTGGAAACTAAGAATCTGAAGATACAGAGCAAGGCACTCAGAATGAAATGGTTATAGAAGTTCACCAATGAAAATCAATCATTAAAGAAAAATATGAGGAAGCAGTTAAATGGATAAACAACGAGGTTACTACACCTTATGGAGAAAGCTATGGAGATCCATTAGAGACCTAGGGAGTGAATTCAAGACCAATACCAAGATCAAAGCACTTAATGGGGAAAAAACTCACTCTTGAAAGGATGAATGGCATGAGGTCAGTAATCTGGAAGTGCTCTTTCTAGATATATACAATCTAGTTCAACACTAGTAAAGGACTATAGCAGAAATGTGGACACCTCAAGATTGGAGCTTTACTTTCAGAAAACAGTTTAATGACTGGGAAATATAAAGAGTGGCTGAATTTTTTAGCACAATTGAACAGTTCAGGGGCTGCAGACAGGAGAAGATGTATTACAGTGGTTGGGCAATAACAGTGGCTCTTTCAAGGTTTGTGCAGCTTATAGAATGATGAACCACTCCAATCAACAGTTAAACAACTGGCATTGGAGACACATTTGGAAAACCAAAATACGACACAAAGTAGCTTTCTCTGTTTGGCTTCTGGCTAAGGAAGCAATCCTTACAGAGGATAATTTGATGAGGCGAAGGAGCCTATTATGTTCCATATGTTTCTTTTGTGGTGAAAAAGCAGAGACAATTAATCATCTATTTTACACGTAAGATTACAAGACAATTTGAAGAATATTCTTAAACCTCAAAGGCATATCATGGACTATGCCAGGAAAGGTGTCAAAGACTCTTAAGAGATGGGAGGAAGCCGATTTGCAGGCTAAGAACAGAAGTAGATGGAGAATTGTCCCTGCCAACATCTAGTGGATAATCTGGAAGGAGAGGACTCTAGATGTTTTGAGAATATAGAAATAGTATGCAGAAGATCAAGTTGAATTGTCTCTTGATCCTGTGTTTTTGGTTCAATCAATTATACTCAAATGATTATTGTTTCTATTGTTGATGTTTTAGATAAAATATAGATATAGGACAGTAGAATTTTGGAGTACTTTCGTAAATATCGTACAGTACAACCCATGTACTATTTTGCTCATTATGAAATATAGATACAATTACCAGTTTAAAAAAAATGATGTTAAATGTGGAAGTTGAGGTTTTACGGAGAAAGAAAATTATACAAAAATTAGAGTGGATGAATATATGGTGTCAAATCTGGGCTCTACTCCACAAGGGTTAGCTTTTGGAGAAACATTAGAAACTTGTTGCCGCAGTTTCTGCAACAAGCTGAATTCAAGGTAGGAAAATAGATTTTTGGAAAGATAAATGTGCAGGCCATTCACCGCTCAGAGCAACTTTCCTCCCTTTTTATCAAAGGTCCACGGCATGGAGACACTATCGCAGAATGCAGTGAGGGCAGCGAACTTGCTGAATTTTTTCACTACAACTAGCATCTTCAGCAGGTTTAAAGGACAGTGAAGATAATTAATATGGAAAGGACAAAGCAAAGGAAGTTTCACTGTGAAGTCCTACTAAAACCTGCTGCTCAACAACTCAAACTAACCTTCACAAGGTCCACGAAAGCATCGATGGAGTTCAAACGCCCATGTCAAAGTTGTGTGTTTTGGCTGGCTGGTGGTTAAGAAATTTCTAGTTAATTTTCTACTGCCTTCCAAATTCAACTATAGGCTAACATACTCGGACTGAATCCAGGAGAGCTTTCTAGGGTCCATGGCAACCATTTCATTGTCATCATCATAGAGGTAAGATTTATTTCCCATCTTGAAAAATTCTCTACCAACCTTTTTCCATACATTCTAGAGTTTTCTGTCTTATTCTTTTCATTAGGGGACACATGGTTCGAAGCTAAGGTCATGTAATCCTGAATCGTAGAAGAATGAAATTGTTACATCAGAGGTTAGTCTATATTTGCAGGGAATACAATGTGAGTTTTCATCTTGATGAAGAAGTGTAAGTGTATTCACAAAAGGCTGTAGGTGCAACAACAAAGAATGTGGGATACAAAACTACAAGCAATCAGAGATACAATTTGTTAGGCAGTTTTCCATGGGAGTATATGTGACATTCCTTGTTCTTCAACTCTTTTCACTCAAAGGATTTCCAGATTTCTTAATCTCTCCCATTATGATTTTCCCCTTTATGGAAGAAATATAACTTTTAAAGAATTAGCATAACACAGGTATATAAAAATTTAAAAAGAAAATGATAGGCAACTGGATGTAAAGTCACTAACCTGATCTTGTTGAAGGCATTTCAGTTTTATCTTGTACAAGTTCACATATTTGCGGCGGCAATTTCTAGCATGACAAATTAAGTACAATTACTTTCATGATTAACTTATATTAAATGTCAACATAAAATTAAAAGGGACAAGCAAAATGTCTCATCATTTATGAATAGCTGGTGTTGAGTGTCCCGCATTATTGGTTGAGGGAATGAGTTGTTGACTCATTTATATAGTCTTGAACAATCCTTCAACTTTGGGGTTGAGTTACGTTCATGGTCCATTTTTTAATATTTGAAACACCACCTTCATTCCTAAAAGGAACTCTATATAGTTATACCCAAAAAAAAAAACTCTATATAGATGAAGCAAAAGTGCGGCAGGGAGGAGTTTTACTCTAAATCACTTCGAAGTAACTAGCTTATTAAATTGAAACCATGAAAATCCTTTTAAGCAAACCCTAATGCTTCTTAAAAAAAGGGGTGAAAGCCCAAATGAAAAATATCTTCAGTAATAAAGGTATAATGCTCCGCTATTGTATCCACACAAGAAGAATCTAAAGCTATAGCCCTAAACAATGTAAGATCTCCAACTCTCTCAACCAAGAAGCTTATTAAAACAAAATAAGAGCAGTCAAAACAACAAGGAAATAAACCCCTAAGAACTAAGATAAGATTCCAAAATTCCAAGTAAAGGAAAATAGCTAAAGACTTCATTCACTGCAGCATGAACAGTAACTCTCTCTTCCCTCTGCAGCATATTAGCTCTCAGACTCTCAAAGAATTCATCATTTTTTGTTCTTTTATGAAATAAACCACACCGAAAAATTATATGTACATTCTGTAGAGAGAAACTCATTCCCCTAAATCTTGTAGGGAGCTAATAACTCTAAAAGTGTCAACACATATACACCTATCACGGTACTCCATATTATATTTTAAGCCGTACATTGGTACAGCTAAATCACCTCTGATTCCTTTCCTATAATACAAAAATCAAAGAATGCACAATAGAATGCAGTCCGAAATTTCCTAACTTCTATGTTCAGATTTCTACATGATGTTCAGGGCCAACAACACAACAGGTCTGGGAACAAGGAACACAATTGAATGACTATAAGACAATGCAAAATGATTAGTGTCTTTAGCCTCCTTTTCATACGTCAAGCATCCATTACAAATGCTAATTCCCTCCTTTATAAAGATGGGTGAGTAGTGATCTAGCAGTAAAGTCACTCACCTTTCGACCATTAGGTTGCATTCAAGGCATCAAACAGGGAAAACACAATACGATACCACTGTAGATCCTTCGGGCTGGGATGAGACGGGATTTAGGGGATAGGACTAAGAAAAAATTCAAAATATTCATTTTGTAAATTATGTTATGTAAAGACATATTTCAAAGTCGCAATCATGGTAAAACATGCCACCTTGTCAAGCATTTCCAAAAATCATTGAAGGTCAAAGAGTACTAGGGTTGTCAGATGTAGATATGACGTTATACGGTTTGCTCCTTCTAAGAGTCTAGCTCACCAATTAAATGTTTAATCCTTCCAGTTCGCTAAGGAGCTGAACAATACTTTCAATCTCCAAAACTTGGCAATCCCACCTAAAAGTTATCTCCCATCCACATGTTTTACATTGAATAGCATCTTGTAAAATTATTACCTTTCTACCAGTTCCCACATTAAAATATCTTCTCACGAAGATCACCTAATAATTCCTTAAATGTGTCATATTATTACTAGAACATAAAGGATACTGGGTGAAACAAGATATAGGACATTGTGGCCCCATTTGTTTTCATTAAGATAAAGACGTCTAAATCTGAATGCACATCTAAATTATTAAGATGTTATTTCTAGATCTGAACATTGAATGATTAAAACAATTTTTCATCGTCTAAATGTGCAT
>JACEIK010000081.1:530451-542014 GCA_018107945.1 Datura stramonium | reverse complement strand
GGTGTTAATGGCCAGTAATTGTGGTGGTGGAAGTTACTAGTAATGGTGGTGGTGATTGATGTGATGGTGACAGATGCTAATGGTGGTTGTGATAGTGAAGTTGGTTGATATTATTAGTTGGCACAGTTGATGGTGGTAGCTGAAGAATGTGTGTTGGTTGATGATGTGTTGGTAGTAATTGGCCGCGGTGCTTGTTCTGATGGTGAAGGTGGTTGGTAGTAGGGATTGATCACAGTTGTGGTAGTAAGCTATAGTGACGGCAGAGGTGGTGGAGGCGGTGATGACAGTGGTGAAGTGGTGGTGATGGTGGTGGTGACAGTGCATATAATTATAATGATGGAGGTGGTATGTACAGTAACGACTGCTAAGTAGTGGTTAGCAGTAGTGGTGATTGCCAGTGGTTGGCGACAGTAATGATGGTTGACAATAGCGGCAGAGGTGGTTAGTGGTGGTGGTGGCTGATGGTTGGTAATGTAATGGTGATGGTGGTTGTGATGATAGAGGTGGTTAATGGTGGTGACCGGTGGTTGTGGACAGAGTGATGGTGAAAATTAACCACATGAATATAGCTCTTAATGACATTAAGACTTTGTTCTAGATCTTTAATGATTACGACCTATTCAGACCAAATAAGCGTTTAAATCTTAATGAAAATAAACACACTTAATGGCCTAAGGTCTGAACCATTCAGACCTCCGTTAAGTGCAAACAAATAAGGCCTTAGTACGTGCACCAAGAGGTCCACATGCCATATTTCCACCTGTTTTACCGTTTCCACAACTACTTGAATAATCATCTATTATTCAATGCCAATCTTCTTCCTTTATAACTTTGTCCCATTCCATCCCACAAGTTTCCTCTCCAGTTGACTTTCTAGAGCAAAACCTTTTAGTTCTGTCCAGTGTCATTTAACTTTAACTTGGGAAAAAATGTAGGAAGTTATAAGACTCGCTCTACCTTCGACCAACAACTATTGTCCATTCGAGCTAAACAGAATTTTCTAAATTTCTCCACAACTCCATGCCAAATTGTACTAGATAAAAATCATGCACCCAATGAGAGCCCAAGTGATTAGAAGGGAAGGCACCAATTTGCATTCAACAATTCCTGTGAAAACTTGAGTATGCTAACCTTCGTTGTGCGACTTGCATATAACGTCACAAATTTATATGTAATTAAGATACTACTTAAAATACCAGCAGGATCAATTGAAGAAACAACAAATACTCACTTCTGAATTTGAAACCCAAAAAAAAATCCTCATTGTAAAAGAATATGTGATAATGTTGGAATTACACCATCTGTGCCTGCATGAAGCTACCAATCCAGTGTTTCTCCATTTCTTCCTTTACATTACACAATACTCTTATCACCAGTGTAAAAAGGAAGATAAAGGGTCGTGTATCACCATCTTTTTTGGAAGATGATGTTGGCATAGATAAGTTAGGGCCCAGGCATGCATTCATATATCTCGACCATGTACCAGTTAATGTTTCTTCCTTTCCTGGATTTTTTGATAATATTTTGTTACCTCTTTTCTTAAATTTCCAAATATTGTTCCTTTTCCACGTCTCTTGATTACTCATCAGCACCAAGAAGTCGACATGCCATAATTCACCTGTTAGTTAGATGATAAAGTGCTTTTTGAAGAGCACCATATTTTTGTGTAGGTTCTCTATCTTTTCTTTACCATTTGTAGATCGTGATCAATACAACTATTACTTTATCTGAAAAGATAATCAGACACAACAATAAGAATTTTCATTCTAATGAAATTTGAACTAACAAATGTAAATAAAAAAAAAAATTATTGTTAGATGTATAATCTTCACATTTAGAGGTAACCCTGTTGTTTCCTTTATTCATGCATCATATATTCAAAATTCACATATACTTATGGTGAATTTGTTTGGAAAAGTATCAGGACACTCTGGGATGATTTTAGAGGCAAAACATGCATCAATGGAGGATGGTAGAAAGATTAACTTTTGGCATGATGCTTGCTAGGGACATACTCCTCTCAAGTTAGCTTTCCCCATCCTCTTTTCCCTGCCAGCCAACCAGAGTGGCTCTGTATCTGATTTCTACACTAACTCTGGGTGGAATATTATTTTCAGAAGGAACTGTAATGACTGGGAATTAGAAAGGAAGTGCATCCTACTCCAACAAATAGGAATTCATTCCACAAATGCAGACAAGAAAGACATTTTTTGTTGGAAAGGCAGGAAAGATGGTATCTTTTCAGTCAAGTCATGCAACACATTTTTGCTCAATTCACGGAATGCAACATCAATTTGGCTTTGGGAAAAAGTTGGCGAAATTCTGCTCCTTACCAAGTTCAGGTCTTCATTTGGTTAGTAGGAAAAAATGCATGTCTCACATAGCCTACTTTGCAGCAGATGCTATTTATGAGAAGAGCAACCAGACATAAACCACCTATTTCTGCATTGCAAAATTACTGCTGAATTGTGCACATGTTTTTTAACATTTGGAACTAAGATGAACAATATCTAGGGATGCACATGATGTTTACAAAGTTGGCACACGAGGGGAGTGAGGGGCATGCGTCAAGACTTTGGGAGGCAAACCCAGCAAAACTTGGTGGATCATCTGGAGAGAGAGAAACTCCAGAATTATTGAAAATGTAGGTAGTCTTCAATTTCATCGTATTTTTTTGCTTTCTGTTTGGAGCAACATGGTAAATGTACACGATATTCATGGTGTTGAGGCCATGATTGACCTTGTTAGTTCGTTACATTACTTGAAAGATCTTTTGATGTACTCTGTTGTTCGTGATAGCGTATTCTTGAATCTTGATGGGGGTGCTTATATAAGATTTTACCTTATCAAGTTTTTTAAAACAAAATGGCACCTTTCAACACAGAAACACAGTTAGAATTCATAGAATCCTATTAAGGATTGTAGAGGGCCAAACTTTTGGTTTTTTCCTTTTTACACGTTTGCTCACCTAATACATAATTCTCAGCACTCTCTTTTTGACAAGGAATTTTTTCGGCACTCTCTTAGTGTTGTTCTATTAATACAATCATTACCTTTTCAGGAAAAAAAAAAGATATGGCACCTTTGTAACCTAAATGAAAAGAACAAATTGATGATGACATTTTACTTGAGAAACGAGAACTTCTGATCCTAGAAACAGGACAGATAGGCCAAGAAGATTCATATCCACCTTTTGGCGGCAATTTCTAGCAGAGACTATAATCTGCGCTTTGTAATAGATTAATCCGCGTGACCAATCAGCATCTTAGTCTACCAGATGAAGAAATGGGCGAAGGAGTAAGCATGCCACTTAAACCCAACCGCCCAACCACCCACCCCACCCAAAAAATTGTGGGAAAGAACTATCCCATGAATGGGGGATGCCGATCCCCTCCACATTCCTCTAATACATAAAACAAATCGAACATCTTACTAATTTTAATCCCCTCTCCACCCCAAATTAAAAACACAAACAACCGCAGCAGCAAAAATCTATCTAATTGAAGTTTTAACTACTAGAAAATAAGGGGAATAAAAAGATGAAACAATTATATAAGCAGCAGCGTCAGTAACAGCATAAGGGGGTTAAAAGGAGTGGAATAATAACCTAAGATAGGCAGCAATTTTGTAGTAAGATCATAATGGGCTATTAGTCTTCCAAAGCATAATCCACTTCTGAAGGGATGAAGAAAAGGGCAAAGGAATATACGTGCCCTTTTAATCCCAATGCCATCCGCACCCCCTCCTCTCACTTACCATGCTCCACACTCCATACCCATAGACTCACAAAGAAAGAAAACATCTTACTATTTTTAACCCCCCTCCCCAACCCCAAGTGGTAGTCGTAGTCGCAGTAGTAATACTATACGCATCCTTAGGGATCAGACAGCAATAATTCCAAAATGTACTTGTAGCAGTCTATGCATCCTCAGGGATCAGATCGCAAGACAGCAAAAACTAAGCATCTAACAGGTATCGAAAATTTCTAAAGCATTTTCTATTGTCCATAGAAAGTAAAGTATTGCTTAATATATGCAGAAATAAAAAAGTGTATAACATATTACAAGAACAAGCAGAATGGCAATATAAATGGCTCAAGTACAAAATATGGGTAAGTATATTTTATGCTATGATTGTATCTCTACTTCCCCAACCAAAGAACCACAAACAAAAATGAAAAATGGAATGAAGATGAATATCATAGTCTAGGGAACTGCCTAAACAATTAACTACTAGGTAGAGTCACTACTGCTAATACAAAGAAAATTCTGAGAATGCTACACTATCCTGACAGACAAGAGTGTATCACTGGAATTGACTTTTTCATCACATTAGTGGGATACCTAATTCCATCCATCACAGGTGGCACATGTATGCCAAGACTGAAAAGACAGGCCAAGATATCAAAAATCATTAACTTTTGTCAGTTAGTGAATAAGTTCCCTTTTTAATAATGAGTAGCTGGAGAACTTGAGTTTCAACATTCACCAAGTGCAAACGAATATGAAGAAGTGAAATGCCAAATAACTGACTGTACCAGACTTGCATCTAATAAACAGAACAAAAAAGAAAGTCCTCCAAATGCTTTCCTAAGTTGATTGGGGAAAAGTTTCTTGAGAAGATCAACTTACAGCCTCTCTCCAAGGTATTTCCAAGAAGTTCTCCTCAACCTCTGTTGAACATCCAGTAAAACAGATTGTTGTGCATACTTCCACCATGCTACTTGCCAGCCTTTAATTTTTTTACCTAAAGGACTCCACCAAGGACGAAACCGTCCATACCTACAATGCACAGACAACAGAACCACTTATCAGAACATCAACAATTTAGAAAGGATAATCTTTTCTGATACATCTGACGGATGTTTACCCAAAAAGTAAGAAAGAATAGGATGATAAACGGAAAAACATATCTAAACTAAATATAGAACAAATCACAGAGATGTTTGGAAGAAGATATTCAAAACCTTTATTGGATAAAATAACATATTCATTGATATAGTGTAGGAAAACTAATGTATACAGGTAGTTTCCGAGATCAGTGATAATTAGATGTGATTAGTGGAGAACCATGTGTTGATATCCCATTACTAAGCCATGCAATACAAGGAACATTGAGGAGTGTGACAAGCTAAGAAGTACTTCTAATGAGTATAACTTCCTATATCTTGCACATAAATAAGAGGAAGTTAAGTATAATCGAGATATTTGTCTCTGTGCGAACTGAAAAATAAGAGGAAAAAACATGTGGAGATGTCGTCAAAAGCTGAAACAAGCAAACTACATGTGTGCAGCTGCATGCTTTACCCAATAAATTTTGCTCAACTTTCAAATGAGAGCACGACTTTTCCTTTTTTCAGTGAGCATGCAGAAGCGGTATCCTCTCTCTATTAGATTGAATACTGCTTCTGCATGCAGTTCTTTAATAATTTCTATTTTTTTGTGGAGTACAAAACCTATACCATCCGAGCATTATTAGCTTTTTGGAGAATAATATTTCTGTATAGCTCAGTTCTAACAAGAACTCTCACGTTTAGAAGATGAAAATTGCGGAAATAAAGATGTTGAGATGTATGTGTTGGCATACTAGGAGAGATAAGATTAGAAAGGAAGATACCCGGGACAAGGTGGGAGCGGCCTCGATGGAGAACAAGATACGATAGGCAAGCCTGAGATGGTTCAAGCATGTGAATAGGAGATGCACGGATACCCCAGTGCAAAGGTGTGTAGGTTGGCTATGAATGGTTTAAGGTGAGATAGAGGTAGGCCGAAGAAATATTGGGGAGAGGTGATTAGATAGGACATGGTGCAGCTTCAGCTTACCGAGGACATAACCTTAGATAAGAGATTATGGAGGACACAGATTAGGCTAGAAGGTTAGTAGGTAGTTGAGTCTCGCTTATCCTTCCGTACTAGCACTTGTAGTATTACTCCTATAGGCTCTTGTTCCTTCAATTTCTATTACTACCCCTTGTAATTCGTTTATCGTATTATTTTGTTGTAGTTACTGTTCCTTTTTCAGTATGCTTTGTCCTGTCTTATGTAGTATTTTGACTTGGTTGCCTTCTCTCCTGTTATTTTCTTGAGTTGAGAATCTATTGGAAACAACCTCTCTGCCTCCTAAGGTAGGGGTAAGGTTTGTGTACCCACCCAAGACCCCACTTGTGGGACTACACTGGATATGTTGTTATTATTGTTGTTGTCCGTTACTGCAAAATTTATTTGTGATTATGGAGATGAGAATATCAATAGACAACACAGGCTTTCCCCATAAGCTGTTTGAAAATGTAAAATAACAACTTCACATTATTCTATTTGCAAAGAGATTCTTTCATTCACCATAAACAAGATTTCAACAGCTCAGCTAATCAAGAAAATATATCAACCAGCACAGCTTAAACAATACTCAGACTCTGCCTTAAGTTGTTGCAATCAAAAGTTCAATTGGGAAAGCCGAAGCTCAAGGAAATGAATATGTACAAATATTAGATTATATATTAATAGGAGATGTTGAGAGACAAACAGCAATACTATGTAACTTATGCAACTTTTTTCTGGGTTGAGGACATCTAGTTCTCAATCCTTCTTTAATCAATAAAATATTCTTCATCATAAAAGATGAGAAGGGGAAACCGGAAAAAAATCGGAAAGAAAATATCTCAATTTCAAAGAGTGAAAACAAAATAGTCTACAAGAAACTATTGTGCTCCTCAAAGAACAGGTTTCTACAAGAAAGCTGTGATACAAATGAAAACTATTGGATATGATCTGATTAACTACAAAAAATATACAAGGCAAAAGGTGACAACATCTTACTTCTCTCTCAATTGACAAGTCACCAAATAATCACAAATGCTCAAGATTTGTCGTATTTGAATCTCATCCAGTGAAACAACCTAATATGCAATGAGAAAGGAGATCAGCAACTATGTTACAGAACTGCGAATGAAATTCTTTAACACAGTAGGTTATCCTGTACAAACCACATTATTCAACTCTACATTAATGAAGTATTGAGGAACATCATTCTCAAGCCTTCCTAAACGGTTCACCTATACAAGAATGGATAACACCTCATTAGAAAACAGAAATGAAAGAAGCAGAAAGTTTACAAACAAAAAGACATGTTAATTTCACCTTGTAATACAAAACAAGTGCGCACGAGCCTATTTAAAAATTAGTCAACTCTTTCAAAATCTAATACAGAGTTAAGTCAAAGGTAAAGTTATTAAGTAGAAGAGGTTTAATTGGTGAATTTTAAGCATTAAAAATTGGTGTGATATTTGTAGCCACAATGGAAAGCTTCTAGAGAAAGGGATTCTGTTGACTGTGGTACGGTATATTCTTAGAGCTTTTCGAGATCACTTTCTCTTAAAACGCAGTACATGGGATTGAGTGGGTTCTTGTCCTTTATGTGGTGTAAGGCTATAGGCCTCTTATGAGATATTCAATTGACAAATCTTAAGAACTTAAATTTATCTCTTCTTCCTGATGACAACTAGTTTTCTTCAGTGATATTTTTTTGACAGAGGTGGAGACATGGAGCCGGACCAGCTTGCGCACACCTCTATTACTCCACCAGTGCCTACTACCTCACACCAGTACATGTACCGGGTAACTCTGCTAAACATATTTCATCTGCATATCAAAAATAGTAAAATCTTGAATTCAGATGGAAAATAAGATGAGGGATGAGAAATTCGTTATTCTTTCAGTCTATATCTTTTGTTGAACGATTTAGAGATAGCACATTAATAATAAAAGCTTCAAGGGATTTCTACCACTCAAATTTAATATTCAAATGGAAGATGAGAAGTTGGATGTCCATCATAATAGAAGCATCCTTATATCGTACTTACATTTTCCGAGATGCAAAACTGCTATTTTAAGGAGGTTGTTAAGTGATGATATGCACCTTTAACAGAGTGGAGTAGACACAGATGATTCGTATAGCTCATTTGTACTAACTTGGAATTGAGGTTTAGTTGAATGATGGTTAAGTAATGTTGGACAAAAAGTGCTCTTGAGGAAGTAATTTATGGAGGACGTATTGCATGGAAAGAAAGGTGTGGAACCACTTGTTAGATGTCTCATATTTCAATTATTGGGAAGCACACAAGCAGTCCAGTTAATTTTAACCTATATAATATAGAAAGCAATAAAGACTCAAGTATGAATTCTCTTTTTTGTTTTAATTCAAAACACAAAAGGAATAAACAAATAACAGAAGAACAAAGATTGAGTATCAGATTCACATACCGAAAGAGACAAAGATACATCTAGGGGGACCAACATACATCTGTCATTATTTGCTTCTGATTCTCTGCCCTGACTGTTAGAATCCACTGCATTGTCTCTCATCACTTCATGACTACTTTGGAAGGTATTAGAATAGAGTTCCAATCCTTTAATTTCAACAAGTTTGCTGACACTCCCATCTCTCACTTTTCCACTAGAAGATGGACAAAGGACAAGTAAGGATCAAAGCATCCAAATATAAATCTAAAGGACACTAACTAAGTAAATAAAAATTTGTTTGCTCTAGCATCTTAAGCTTTTAGATGAGATGGTCACACACTTCAATAAGGTATCAAAGCAGGCAAAGTTCTTGGGTTCAAATCTCACTGCAGCCGAAATTGGACCATGTAAAAGTATTAGGCCCACACGTGAGGGGGCGTGTTGAAGAAAATAATAAAAGAAAATAATAAGGTAAATAAACTATGTTCTCTCTAACAACTTAAGCTTTTAGATGAGATGGTCACACACTTCAACAAACACAGATTGCAGGTTCTGATTCTAATAAACCAAAAAATGCTTTGCAGAAGTATTAGCAGCAGAAATTCGTGGAAACAACCCTTGCCCAAATGAAGCATACATTGTGTTTCTTATTGTATGAGAAACACATGTACATGACATCTGTTAGACGGACAAAAACTTGTTTTTGGAAAAGAGAAAAAATTATCTTCATGATTTCAAAGTATAAGGACCCTCACGACAATAGAATCTGTTAGGTTTCTAATAAGATTGACTAGTATAGATTGACAAAATCTCCTTTCTGTGCATGTCAAATACAGGACCATACTAAATACTTCCCCAACATCACGATCTGGAAGCAAATTTATATCAAAACAACTACTCTAGCACACTGAAGTCAGACTCTAGATATGTGCAAACGGACAGATAAATCAACCTAATACTTGCTAGTATCGTATGAAAAGCCTAAAACTCCTATATTATCATGGCCCGCCTTTCAAGCATTATAGGATCCCAATTCCAAGGAAGAACACAAAATTCTCCGGATCAAATAGACTATCCCATGCATAAGATATATGACTTACAGAAAGAACAGTACGTTTTTCAAGCATAGCAAATTCATCAATGTAAGTGACTGCATGGAAAGAACGTTAAAAAGATACAACACCTATTAAATAAAAATAAGAGACAGAGTCATACCTAACTAGTTGCTTCATAATTGTCAAACTTGACAGCTTCAGACCAAACATGGTTACTTCCTGACAGAAGAGGAAACAATTGCTTGGAACGATGACTAATATTACATAACATTTTAGAATAATACAGATGCTAAATGAAATAAACAACACTTCAATTAATTCTTACAAGTTACCTGAACCAAAAAAGTTACAGTTAAACCCCCTACTCCGGCAAAGAAATGGCTGAAGAAATACTCATCACAGAAAAAAGATGTTACAGAAGACTGAGGCAGGCTCTTTGGTAATTTTTCGTTTATACAGAAGAAGATTTATTCAAAAAGAATGAGAAAATACTATATCTGATATATGGATTCTTTGTGTGAGAAAAAGGCAATTCAACTGTAAATGATCAAAAAATAGATACAATTCTGCACCTAGAGCCCCGATCTACTTTAAAGATCAATAATTGCATCCCCTTGAAATAAAGAATGATTATAGCCAGAAATCTCACCATTTGTCAATAAAAAAATTCAATAGCAAGTATCAGTTATGATTCAGTTCCTTTATGATTTGTTTAAAAGCCTTGGAAGACCACAATTGCTCAGGGAACGAGCTGTAGAGATGAGAGAACTAGTAGGCAGAATGACATACAAAAACAAGATCTGTAACTTTCTGCATTGGATTTTGGCAATGTTAAGAACACATAAAAAGGATCAAGAAACATTAACATGCAAATATTACCCTAAGAAAATTCAAGGTTAGAATTCACATTGCACTTCTGCCTATAAAATCTAAGTAGTTCTTCTGACATAAGCTCTACATCATCTCCGTCGACTAAAGTCGAAACCATATTGCAAAGCAAATAAATGGCTTCTTCCTTGAGAAACTCATAAATGTGTCTTTTCCAGTTCTTTTATTAGGTGACTAAGAAGGGACGGGTAGGACAACGAGAAGAGGGAGGATCCCAGAGAAAACCTAGCAATGAAGGATCACCAAAACCTCTGAAAGCTAAGGACCAAGAGAATAGCACAACAAGCTCATGATTTCAAATGGAATGCAAATCGAGTACACAAAGAAATATAAAGATTCTCAAAGAGAATTAGGTAACACTATACCGAAGATGTCAGCATGTCACGGTAAAGAACATGAACATTTCTGATGGACAACTGAATGCTGTCAAGGATCTGAAGAAGGAATCAGGAACAAAGTATTAGAGGAAGAATGAAAATCTATGTATATACAACTAAATAGCACAACCAAGCCAAAGAAATTTGCAAGAAAAAGAAGAGACCCCGGCAGGTCCAATCAGTGCCTTCAACAAATAAAATATACAACCTTTGCAGTAATGTATGAAGTAAACGAGTTTCCAGCCTGACTATCTGCAAAACCCAAAAGATTTTTTAAGAAGTATACAAAAGAAGATAGAAAATTAAACATGCAAACGATCAAAGTACTAAGGTCTTATTTGTTTGCACTTAATAAAGGTCTGAATTTAGGCCATTAAGTAAATTTGTTTATATTAAGAATTAAGCACTTATTTGGTCTAAATAGGTCTTAATCATTCAGATCTTGAACAAAGTCTTAATACTATTAAGAAGCATTTTTGTGTAGATAATTTTCACTACCACTCTGTCCACAACCACTAACCATCTCTGTTATCACAACTACCACCACCACTGTCAATCAGTACCACCGTCACCAGTCGCCACCACCAACCGCCTCTGTCATCACAACCACCATTAATAACCACAATTGTTTCCAACAACTACTGTCAGTAGCGACTGCACCTACTACCTTCATCATTATAATTATATGCACTGCCACCACTAACGGCCACTACCACCACTATCGTCAAACCTTACTACCAACCACTTCCACCGTCACAACTAGCACCACCGTCAACTACCACCAATACATTATCAACCACCACACATTTTTCAATCACCATCAGTAACACCGACAACTACTAACATCAACCAACTCTACCAATCGCCACCATTGTGTCGGTCACTATAACACCAACCTCCTCCCACCATCACAATTATCGCTACTATCATTACTAGTCACTAACACTAATCATCACCATCACTACAAACTATCTCCACCATCACTAGCAAACATAAATATTTCATT
>JACEIK010000081.1:496509-508843 GCA_018107945.1 Datura stramonium | reverse complement strand
CCCACACAAACTTCTAATAATGTTATCCGACAAGATCTCCATTTTTGTTTCTTGAATACATATCACATCTACCCTAAAACCTACTTTAATGATGGCTCTCTTCTTAGGGTCATTCGTCCCCTCATATTCCATGAAATTATCTTAACCTCCATGGACAACAACTTTATCCTCACCACCATACCGCTTCTCCCGCATAATACCACTTCTGTACCTACTCTTACATCTCCTTCATACACCAACTGTTTTCCTTCTCCCTATTTTTCCTTCCCCAAACATCTTTCCCTTCCCTCCCTACAAGTAACAACTTCTTGCACCTTACCCCCTTTTGCCTCTTGTTCTATGTATTTAAGCAATTCTAGCACCCTATGTTCCTTCCCCTCAAAAGACACTCCCAAAAATTCCCCAAACCTAAGAAATTTTCTCCCACTCATCTTGTAAAACTTCTTCCATCTTCAAGGCTGGCTAAAGGCATCATATGGACTCCCTAAGCGTTTAAACTGCCATTTTCACTACCAAAATCATTAGTGACCGGTTTGATTGCTGAAAATCAACACCTCTCCCCATAGAACAAATAGATTTGGAGTTGTTTTTGACCCCTGAAGCCTTCCCCAAATCAAATCTGCTAATAACCGAAAGAAAAGGAAACAATTAAGAATTTCCAACACGAATAGTAACAATTTCTAGTTCTAACGAAGCCGTTGGAGCACCTCCCACCTCCAAACATGTCACATTCACAAGACTACTATATAAACCAAGTAATACCAACTAATGTCCAAAAATTGGTGAGGCGGACAACTGAGAACCTTAAGGAGAGCTACATTAAATCTGGGCGATTATAGTAGATGAGCAGAATAGTGAAGTCTAAGCACATGGCATTGATAAAAAAGTAAAAGAATAAAGGTGATAGGATGAAGACAGGAAAAGGTGTATAGTGAAGGCAAAAGTAACATTAATTTGTTGTCTTTGTGCAAATAGATGGAAGGATGTACCCACTTTCTTCAATGCAAAATGGGTAAAAAGGTTTCGAATCTCATGTTGAATATAAGATTCAAAGAGCTGGTTCTTTAGTGTAATGAGACAAGAGGTTGTCAGTCACTTACTCAATGCGTAGTGTTCACAAAACATACAAATCTCATTTTTGAATGGGGGGATCATGTAGTGCCTAACAATGTCCAACAATTGCTTACAGCTGGACGTTAAGGGGAAGTGACAAACCAATACATTTTGATTGAGATTTGGATGGAGAAAAATTGTAGGATTTTTTAATGCAAGATATTCCTTTCTCCAACTACAGTTAACTTTGTTATTTTCATAAATTTTTAGTACACAATACATTCCAACATTTGAGGAAGATTAGTATGGTAAAAGGATTTCTATGTTTTGCACTGGCCTTTGATATCAGCTTTCATTTAAGATTAACCAGGGCCTTCGACATACAACTCTTCACAAGGACCTTTTATTTTATTCATAAATGCAAATTAACTTATCCAAAAAGATGAGCATCTGTGAATCAAAATCATTACCCAAATTCTGAAAAAGCACAAATATGAACCAGAAATTCTAGCAGATATTTGATAATGTAAGCACAATGAATTATCTCTCATGCATCACAAATATTAGAAAATTTTGCAGTGCATAGATAAAGGACGACGACATAAAAGACCCCGTGGAGAAATTAAATACATCCATTCTATTACAGCCATAAACTTTTGCAAATGCATAGGAATTAAATTGGAAATGTTACTTGTGTGTAAATGTGTGCAAACATGGACAAAAGGCACCAAATAAATGAATTAAAGCGTTTCTTTTATCAATGATTTCCATAACCCGAATAGACGAAAAATATGTTGGACCTTTGAAGTAACAGGATTACTAGGTTCAAAACTTTTACCTTGCTTTAAAGCAAATGGCAACTGGAGATAATCAAAAGCCTCAAGTATAAGCTCCACATCTTCTAATAATACTTCTTCTGCATTCACAGATCAGAATTCACTTTTTACCACTTATTCAAATCTACTACAGACATGAGAATGGAAAAAATTAAAGAGAAGAAACAAGAAATTTTTTTATAAGATGCATATACTGGACGAATGATCATCCTTCAACTATGAAGACGTGTAAGAATTACAAATCCATTTTCTTCTATACAACATAGAAGGATGAAAAGAAAAGACCCACAAACAGCTTTCATCTATCCCAAAAATCCAAATTCTATAGCATATACTGCCAAAGGGATTATAATGTTTGTCTCTAATTGGTTGAATAAGACACTGGTTAAAGAGCCTTTTCTCCCTGTTTTCGTCCAACAGTGAAACATTCCTTCTCTTTTACACTTCAATAACCGGTCAGCGTTGGAACAAAAAAGCAGTCCCATTCTACCACTTTCTTTCACCTGTCACGCTCTTTACTCTGACCAAAGCCATCACCCTCCTTTCTGTTTCATTTTTTTTTTTTAACCCTCAAAAGGCCATTCAATTTACAAAATTTGTATCAACCTTGTGAGTAGCACTTAAAATACACAGGTCATTAATCGCAAGATAGGACTATCAATCACTCGATTTCCAGCCTGTAAGTCATTCACCTACTGCTATACTGTTTTAGTTTTTCTCAAACTCTTTTTTTGTTGAAGGGTAGTTTTCTTCAAACTCTTCCAGAGGATACAAACATCTATAATCCTGAAAAAGTGTCAACCCCACTAATAACTTCCTTGGTCTCTCTTAAATACCTCAGACTAAACCCAAAATTGTGCCGACGATTCTGTTGCCACCTGACTTGCATTACCGCTATATTGGTCTTTACACTGTATTCCATGATCACCTATATAATCTCTTGAATGTTCTCTATATTTTTCTCCAATACAGGCAGTTCAAATAAGAATAAACGATATAAATAAAAATAAAATTAAAACAAAAAAAAAAACTATACAACAACAATATGCACCCTATAGAGTGGGGTTCAGTTGAGTTACCATTCCACAAGGTGATCTTTAGCTGCTCCTTTTGAATGTCCTTAATATATCGGCCTAGATAACCCAATATCAGTTGCCTAACGAGGCCTTCAAACATCGCAGAAACTCGCAAGCAAAACCGTACACGAATCAGAAGTATATAAAAATAATTGTGAGGGTATGTTTAAGCAGAGGGATTGCCCAACTGCAAACCAATCCACTACTGCTATCTGACTGATTAGGGTTTTTATGAAATGAGAAAAAACGTTATTGAGTGAAGGGGAGCACTGGACGGAGAAAGAAAGATGGCGTAGAAATCGTTCGAATGCCAAGACAGGGGAGAAAAATAAGCTACAAAAATTTAAAAACTTAACCAAGTTTGAGTATTTTACAAATATATTTGTATTACTGGGAATATTTTTAAAGAATTTTTTTTTAAAACAAATACCGGGTCAGGCCCATTTTATTAATATCAACATTAACAAAATATCTAGAAACAGCCCAATACAACAAACCGGTCCATTACTCCTCATGGCCTATCTATCTGCCCCATCGGTCATATAGACCAACAAAATTCATTTAGGAAACAACAAACTCTCTCCCAGAGAAGTAGGGTTTCTTGACAATGTCGAAGTTCTTCAACAACGAGTTCTACCTTCTTCAACTTTGGGTTATAAATCAACCTCCAGATCTTGCCATGGCTTGCAGCTTTAGCAGCTCAAACATGTATTCTTCCTTTCTTCTGTTAGCACCGTTATCCAATTTTAATCTTCCTTTTTGCTATTTCCAGGTGAATCTGATAGTGAACGTTCCTTGAGGGTGAGTCCTGTATCTCTGATATGCCAGGCTTTGAATTAAAAAGCTAAAGAAAATCGCGTCGCTCCTGCTTCCTTCTTGGTCCTCCATATCTGGGTACGAGTAGCAGACATAAATCCGACTCCTTAACCCTCATTTTGCTGGATGTCCCCTTTTTGCATGCTGCTCTAGGTAGCTTTATTTCACAGTAGGTATCTGTGTTTGTAAATAACCTAACTGTGAAACTCCTTCTGCAATCACTGTTATGATTAACTTATAATATCATGAATTCGTCTTGTTTTAATTCTCAAATATGGAATTTGAGCTTTCTCAGTATTTAAAATCCTTTTGCATGTTGTTGGTAGCTGATTGAAACTTGTAATCGTATGTCTGCCTTTGTTATTCAAAGCATGATTAGCTAGTGAATCATCCAACTAATTGGCTTCTCTGAAAACATGGACTACCTCTGTATTTATTTGACTTAGCATTGTATAAATCTCATCTATCATATTAGCAATCTCCCAGGGAATCCTCCATTCTCTTAACAACATCTTTTTTAAACTGAGTGAATCAGTCTCTAAAATGATGTTGTAATTCAAGTCAATACAATGCTTCGAAACACACCAAATAGCAGTCACCTCAGCCCTCATGTTTGAGGCCCATGCCTCAGCATACAATAAATCACCTGCAGCATCTCTTAGACAAAACTCATAGGCTCCCTTACCCCTATAAGCTCCATCAGTGTTGCATTTAATCCACATCTCCTTAGGACAAATCCACCTTATTATTTTATAATGAAGCCTTGGTTTATAACGTTGTAGGTAATGGACCATCTCACACCATTGATTAGGAATATTTAACCATGGAAATCTATTCTTCAGGGACTGATAGATTATTACCTGGCAGTTCTTGACCAATGAATGAAATTTACAATCTTTTCCATACCTTATAGCATTCCTTCTCTTCCACATCTCCCACATAAGAATAGCAGGAATAGCAGCAAAAGCCACTTTGAGTTTTTCAGAGATTGTTGCCTCCCACCATTTAGATATATTGTGTTGTATTCCCAAAGCATCCATGTTAATACCTGCAACATTAGCAAACTACTTCCATAGCCTAATGGCTATGGGAGCTGTTAGAAATAAATGATTCATAGTTTCCAAATGATATGCTCCCTCACAACAATAACATCTGTAAACTACTTGCATCCTCAATCTTCTCAAATTATCATCTGTAGCAATTATGTCCTTCATCAGCCTCCATAGGAAAAAAAACATATCTTAAAATGAAGCCATTTTATCCAAGCTTTAGATAACCAACAATCCACATCATTTTTCCTCCTCAATAATTGATAGGCTGATTGAACAGTAAAACTAACATTTGTATTACCCATCCACCAAGCTAAATCTCTAACTTCCAGACTCTTAGGGGGAACAGTCTCAACAATGAGAGATATCATCTCCTCACACAATTTTCCCCTTAGCTTTTCCATATCCCAAGTGCCATTACTGATGAAATCTCTAACCTCCACTTCCTCATCAACATAGTTCTCCTCTAAGTAATATAAAGCACCTTGTTGAGTCCAATTATCAAACCAAAAACTAGCAGACCCTACTTTCGGTTGCCACCAAATCTCATGCTCCATTTCTTCCTTTATTTCAACCATCTTTTTCCAAATATGAGAAGCCCCTCTACTAGCAGCCATTATGGGATGGACCTTTTTACAATATTTATTCCACATAAATGCACTCCACAAAGAACCAGTAGAAACTCTAAAGTTCCACCACAATTTAGTGATTAGAGCTCTAGAAATATCATGCAAAGATTTGAATCCAACCCCACCCTCATTTGTAGGAAAACACATATCTTCCCAAGCCATCCAATGCCTACACTTATTCTCTCCAGCACTACCCCAGAAGAACTTAGCACATAATTGATGAATATGATCAATTGTACCCTTAGGAGGGTTCATTGCTGATAAAAGATACTCAGGCATGGACTATAACACATGATTAATGAGAATGAATCTCCCACCAAAATTCAAAAATTTATTTTGCCACATAAAAATCCTTCTAAAGATCTTTCTCAGTAACTCCTCAAAGTAAGCTTTCTTTTTTCTACCATAGAACACAGGGCACCCTAGATATACAAAAGGAAATGATCCCTGATTGACACCAGTCCACCTCTTAATATTATGAACTACCACCATAGGGGTTTTCTCATAGATATAAAAGAAACTTTTGCTTTTATTGATTTTCTGCCCTGAAACTTGTTCATATTCAATCAACACCCTTATCATCTTTTTCACTGATTCCCTCTCCCCAAACCAGAATAAAATAGTATCATCAGCATAAGACAAATGGTTAATATCATAGCTCCATTTAGGCAAACCATAACCTTTAAAGTCTGGATCTTCATGAAGTTTGTTTAAGCCCCAAGATAAAACTTCAGCATCAATTATGAATAGCATAGGAGATAATGGATCACCCTGTTTTAGTCCTCTTGATGATCTAAAAAAATCATAAGAGTTACCATTCACTAGCATTGAGTACCAATTATTAGAAACAAGTCTCCAAACCATATCAATAATCACCTCAGAGAAACCAAATTTCCTTAGTACTTTAATAAGGAAAAACCAATTCAACCTGTCATATGCCTTAGTCATATCTAATTTCACCACCACATTATGCCACTTATTTCCCAAATGTATATCTCTAATAATCTCCTGGGCCAGAAGAACATTTTCAGTGATACTCCTCCCTTTAACAAATCCAGCTTGATTTCTTGAAATGATAATTGGCAAAAACTGTGTCATCCTGTTGTGCAACATCCTGGATAAAATCTTATTAGCAAAGGTACTTAGACTGATAGGCCTTAGATCTGAAAAATTCTCCACCTTCTCCTTCTTGGGAATTAGAATAAGATTTGTATGAGTAATGAACTTGGGTATTTCAAAACCACAGAAAAAATCCTTTACCATGTTAGTCACATCCTCACCCACAATATCCCAGCAAGCTTGAAAGAAAAGTCCAGAGAAACCAGCAGGACCACTAGTGCTATCGGCCTTCAAATCAAAAACCACTTGTTTAACTTCCTCAATTTTTGGCAGTCTTGTTATATCCTCATTCTCAGATTGTGAAATCAATGATGGAATATTATCTAACATATCTGACTGAAAACTCCCACCATTTTCTGAAAACTGTTGCATAAAATATCTAGTAGTTGTTTCCCCTATAGCTTCTGAGAAGTTTATTGATTGCCCATCATCCACTTTTATGTCACTTATATGTAGCTTTCTTTTCCTACCTCTAACATATGAGTGAAAAAAATTAAATTTTTTCTCTCCCTCAGCAAACCATCTCATACCAGTTTTCTGTTTCCAGAACTCCACCTTCATATGTCAATAGCTTTTCAAATCAGCCTCAGCTTTTTTCAACTCCATCTCGTTCTCTGCTGTAGGTAGCATTTCAAACTTTGATTCCTTAACTTTAATAATATCCTCCAAAGTTGCAATCTGCTGAAAGATGTTACCAAAACACTGTTTATTCCAACAAGTTAAAGCCTTCTTCACCTTGCCCAATTTAACTTTGAAGATAACAAAAGGGTTACCAACAAAATCTACTACCCAATTATCCCTTACTACCTCCTTGAATTGCTTATGCTTGGTCCAGAATTAAGGAACTTGAAAGGCTTCACCACTGATTCCTCATTTGTGTTACAAACAACATGAATAGGTGCATGATCAGACCATTGCCTTATTAAATTGTGAGCTTCACTAGAAGGAAACAAATTCAAAAAATCTTGATTAATCAAGACTCTATCCAATCTCTTGAAAATGGACTCACCTTCAATTCTTCCATTCCACCAAGTAAAACTACTACCACAAGTTTTTAGTTCCAACAATGCACAATTGCTCAGACACTATGCAAATGTCAACTGCCTCAGCTTGCATAAAAGGCAAACCACCCAGTTTTTCCTCCTCTCTTAAAATTACATTGAAATCCCACCAACCATCCATGGTTCCTTTATGCTCAATGCTAACACCTCCAAACTATCCCATAATTCCAACCTCTCTAAGGCATTA
This sequence comes from Datura stramonium, assembly GCA_018107945.1. Taxonomy (NCBI): domain Eukaryota; kingdom Viridiplantae; phylum Streptophyta; class Magnoliopsida; order Solanales; family Solanaceae; genus Datura; species Datura stramonium. Next base: position 501,017 of record JACEIK010000081.1, on the reverse strand, counting down.
CATCTGCATATATAAAAGTGATCAGAAACTTCTTGTTATAGGCTTTGAATGACATGGTAATTTGCTGAGTTGAATCACTAATTATTTCACCCTCCCACTCATCTCTCCAGAAAACCCATATCTTTGAGGAACTGTTTACATAATAGTTTTGAAAACCCAGCCTTCTTTTATATTGATCAATCACCTCCGGACCTTGAAAAGGCTCCATTAAGAAAATAAATGTATATTGATGTCTTTTGTTAAGGTCAATTAACCTTTCAAAAGCATTCTGAGTAGTAACTGATCTTATATTCCAAAATAGTAGTTTCCCAATCATTGATCACTACTAGATTGTCTCTCCTTGCTACTCCTTGTTTGAACCTGCAAAGGTACTGTAAGCTTACCTTTTTTGACTCTATTGTTCATATCATCTCTTTTCCTTGGGGATAAATCTCCAGTCTGACAAGCATTATCAATGTTTTCATGAATAATCTCATCTTCCAATTGATCCCTTAACTCTTGTTTCTGCTTCTCTGATAGTTCTTATAAATCTGACACTTCTCTTCTCTTCCTCATGTCTACTTCATTCATCCCTTCAGGTTTATCCAACATATTATCATCAAGTTTCCATAACACAATCGCTGTCTGAGCATCTACATCCTTGCTTCCTGCTGGCCTATGAGCAGTCACAGACCCTTGTGATGCAGTATTTGTTTGTTTCCCATAACTATTAGGTGTATGTATATCTCTTACACCTTCTTCACACCTATCATGATTTTCTTTCTTTCCTGGAGCCTTAGGTTGTTGGAGTTCCTCATTTTTCTCATCATCATGAACTCCTTCCTCTGTTTGCAATACTTCAAACTAATTAGTTTGCCTTTTATCTAAAGTTGGCTTCTTTTGGTTTTATACCTGTTCTCTACTCCATCCCTTTTGTTGTCTTCCTCTCCCCTTCTTTTTAAAACCTTGACTCTGGATGTCTTTAGTATTCTTAGATGGCACCTTCACCTTATTTTCATTTTGCAAATTCTCCTTCTCTACTTTCCTATCATCCGATTGATGTTAAGCCTTTTTTCCATTATCCATCTCTGTGCTTCTAGGGTATAGTTCAGGATTAAGGACAAAACATTCTTGGTCATTATGCCCCTGCATTTTACAATTGACGCAATACTTCGGTACATGATCATACTTGATTCTGATCCATTTCTCCACCACTTCTCCTGATTGCTTCCTTATACCAACATTAATACGTCTTGGAAAATCCCCTAACAAATTCACTTCCACTTTGATCCTAGCACAACTTGGTCTAGTTTGATTCCCTGTAGCCATGTCCACTTGTAAAGGTTTTTCAATTGTAGCAGCAAGTGAAAATACAGCTTCTTTAATAAAGAAATTTAGTGGTAATGAAGGGAAAGAAATCCACGCTATCGCTGTTGTTGTTTCCTCCTCAGGATCAAAAAGCGGATCCCATTTTAAGATTCTCATGAGATATGTCCATTGTCTATGGGATAGATAAAACGTAGGCTTAGATGATAGATTCACATAATCCTCCATCGTAGATGCTCTTATTAGTACATGATGAGTACTTAAAAGACCAATGTTATATTCTCCTTTCAGATCACACTGTTTGAGGATAATCTTCCGTAAGTCTTGAATATCTGGCCATCCATAGGAAAATTTTCCAATAACAGCATATTGGAGATTTTCTTTATAGATCATTTGAGTGATTTCCTCCTCCTCCCAGATAACCCTTGGCTCCCCATGAAGATAAGTCACTGGTTTAACAGGAATTGATTTCACCACCACAGGCTTGTTTCTAAGTTTTGTGGCATAGTCCAAAGGCTGTATTACTGTATTTCGTGAAAGATCAGCCTCAGGCGGAGGCTGTCCTTCCGATGGGGTGGCCATTGCCACCAAAATCTGATCACCAATGTCACGATAAGTGTAGGCACACTAGAATTTTCCGGCGGCTATTATTTCTCATATGTCAATTTTTACGTGACATACTTTTTTTTATTTATAAAGAAATTTGTATTATATTGAATTTTTTTTATTTTTTAAGAAAAGCTAGTTTAGTTTTCGCCTACAAATAAAGGTTTATCCTTTATTGTATTTCTTTCTCTCAAGAAAAATAAAAAGTATTCTCTCTTTTGTCTTTTTCTACAATATTTTTCTTGTTGTTTTATTATTTTATAACATGTTATTAGCACAAATCTCTAATTTTCTTGAAATCCTCACTTGTCCACGAGATTGTTATTGGTTAATGAACCTGTGGATAATTTGTTTGATCATTCACAGAAGTAAACTAATATTATACTTTGGTCATGACACGTAAAACGCATAAATATGTATCCCTATGAGAGGATTTGAAAGAGAATGACAAGATCCAGAAATTTTCGAGGCAATCTCCGGTAAAGTTTGAGCAGTATGACAAATATATTACGATTGATGAATTTGTTGGAAGAGCTTTCTATTATTACTTTGTTGAAGCTCAACGTTCTAACAATTCTTTGACTTATTTTCTTTGGCTTAATGAAGCAAGAAGCTCACAAATTAAAAAGAAGGTGAGATTTTACAGTGACCTGATTGATTAAAGGTAGTATGTTACTGTATTATATGTTAAGGATGTATGCTATTATATTTAATATTTATATTTTTCTAAATTTTATCACCTTGCATGAATTATTATGTCATTGGTTTGAGGGTAAAACGGTAAATTCAAGTTTATCGCACCGAGAGGGTAAGACACCGGGTTAAGATCCCGATGCACCATGTTGATTAGATGTTGGGTTTAAGCTCCATCATTCTGGTCTACCACGCCTTCTTATGGCTAAGACGTTGGGTTCAAGTCCCAATACAACATATTGATGGTATAATAATGATCGAGGCAAATAACATGCTTTTGATGAAAAATTATGACATTCGTCCTACTAAATTTGCTCTATTCCCCGAAGTAAATGTGGTAGTAGTACATGATAAGTCTGAAAGATAATAATAATTATTGTGATGGTACAAAATGCACGTGGGATTGACAAAAGATAAAATAATAATAGTCAACATTGTGATAATAATAAAAGGGAAGAACATTGTGGGTTCTTCAAAATAGTCCTTCAAAATGTGAAGATAATTTTTTTCATCAAAGTGGTATGAAAAGTCATTGGGCATGCGTGTGACCTAATTTGATAAGTTTTAAAAATCTTCCATCCAAATAAAGAAATATAAAGTAGTGGTGCACTTGATCTTGCAAAGTGATATTGAGGTATGTCATATAAATATGATAAATTTCAAAGTATGACAATGAGTTTTAAATGAAAATTTATGAAGTACGTACATATGATTATATTCCATCCCTTTAAGAGAATGTGACTAGTGATAAACATCGTAAATGTTCGACCGTCCTTGAAAGCGAATGTGTCAAGATGTGACAAAAAATTATGGACAAGAATATGCACATGTATGGTTGGATAAATGTCACAACTCACTTCTACAAGAGGTTTTAGAGAAATAAAGAAATTCTATTTTGATATAAATGGTCCATTGATCAAGTACTTTTAGTACATCACTAATATTGTGGTACGTTTTATCATGGATTACCAAAGGGTAAAAGCAAGAAATAAGTCTTGCCTATAATATATTTTATCATGACCTATTATATAATTTTCTCCTTGAAGGAGATGTTCATCATATGGATGATGTTATGGAATTTGTGGAAGTACAAAACTAATTGAGAGTTCTGGAAGAGCTAATGAGTTACTACCTGGAGAAATGAAATTATTCATAATATTGGTGTTGTAGTAAGTCTCAAAAAGAAACTTATAAGTTTCAAAAGCATTGAGAAAACAATCATAGTGAGATTATAAATTATGGAAAGATTCAATATCTTCATATTACTACAATGAAAGCGAATTATAAATATTTACGTAAAAGGCTATCATTTTTTTCCTCCTGTTTGTAGTATATAAATATGAACATGATGATGAAATTACATGCGAAAATAAACTAGAAGTGTATTGAAAGAAAAATCAGTTGGCATGGTTAGTTGACCATTTCGATTTAAATGTGATGCGAAAATAATTGAGAATTCATGCGATTATTAGTTTTTGTGAAAAATAGAAGTTTTTTATACAAACTTAGTCGTTATGATAACTAATAAAGAAATTGCAACAGTTGAAACAATTTTTGCAAATATTGTAGTAATTTCAACTATTGTTGCAACTTCATTATTAGCCATTGCAAAAAAAAAAATCAACAGCTTTTCATATAAAAGCTTACTCAGTTGTTGCAACAACTAAAATTGCTACTGAAGCTGATGGAAAACAGAGTTTTAAGCAGATGAATAATACACATAAAACAATAATGTTTACTTACGAAATGATCAAAAATCACCTCGAAAGTAATGTGAGTGCTACACAAGTGAAATCAAGTCCAAAAAATGTGTGAATAAGGTGAATTCAATTTTTTTCCACCAATTATTCTAAAATGAAGAAGAACATAAGCAACAACAACAAAAACAACAAGAAGAAGAGGAG